>PVIJ01004236.1:61630-120929 GCA_004024925.1 Scalopus aquaticus | reverse complement strand
GCCGACGCCCCTGCCGACGCCCCGCCCCTCCCCGTCTAGCCGCGGGCTGAGGTCCCGCAGCGGCTCGCGGCCGCTCAGCTCACCCCGGGTTTGCAAGGGAAGCACCCGGCTTCACCGCAGAGGTTTCTGTGAGGCTCTGTTCTCAGACCCCCGCCGCCATCGTGAGCTAGGAACCCCCGTCCCCGTTTGCTGTGCTGCTTCCGCCCCTTCCCCTGCCAGGCGCTGCCGGCAGGGTCCACCTGCCCTCCCCGCGGGCTCGGGGGAGCCGCCGCCGCACCCCGGGAGGGAGCGCTTGGTTTGCCCTGTGGACGTCTCGGGTCGGCTCCACACCGGCCGGGCCCGGGCCGTCCCGTCGCTCTGGGGCCGCAGGGGCCGCCGGCCGAACGCGGGCTTCCGAGCTCCCGGAGGGCGCCGGGCGCAGGCGAGGGCCGGGGCGCGCGGCCGTGCCCCGTGGCAGCGCCGCTGTGTCCGGCCCGCCGCTGTGGGCGCGAGCCGGTGGGCGGGGGCGAGCGGGCGCCGGTGGGCGGCGCGGGAGGAGAGGAGCGGCGGGACGGGCGGGCCCCAGCTCCCCGCGGGGAGGACGCGCCCCCCGCCGCTCGCGCCCTGCCCAGGCCCCTGCAGCTCGGCGGCACACGCAGGGCGCCCCTCCTGCCCACCCGGCAGCCCTTCACCGCAGCCCCTGCGCGGACGCCCCTCCTCTGGCTGGGGGCACAGGCCACGAGGCTCCGGCCGAGCACTTTCCAGGCTCTGACGCTCTCGGGGAACCAGGGGCGCAGGGGCGCCAGGCAGGGGACAGGCCGACAACGGCGCCCCCGGCTCTAGACCCCCCCAAGTGGCACAAAAGCCTGATGAGCCCGTTTTCCTACAGCCAGGCAGCACCAGCCACGCCCCAGGGGGGAAGGCGACCCCAGGAAGAGCGCCCGCACCCAGCCAGTCACCCCGCCAGGGAGGAGGAAGAGAAGCAGTAAGAGGGATAAAAATTAAAACGACGTTTCTGCTCTAAGCCCCGGAGTTTCAGGATTGGCTCCTCAGCTGGACATCAGGACGCTGGCCCAGCGGTCAGGGCTTGGCCAGCGGCCGGGAAGGGCCTCCCGCGCTCTCAGCAAACCCGCTCAGCCGCCCGGTCCGCAGGAGTCGCCAAACCTCCCCCGCAAACCCGCAGTCCTCCCGAGCCTCTGAGGGACGCCACGCGCCACTCGGCTTCCGGTGAGCGCCAGGGCAGCGGGAGGCGAGATCCTTGAAGGGGCCTTTAAATTTTAAAGTGTCCATTTGCAAAGCGGGCCCTGGACACCGCCCGCAAGTGCGTTGGCAAGTCTGTCCGGTCTGTTCACGGCTGCAGTAGTTTCCGCCGGGTTCTTTCTATGAGCAACGTGAAACTGCTGCGGGACCGAGCATTTGAGCCTGAACAGGCTGCTTTAATAATCGATAAATACTACAACATAGGGCGTGAGTGTGAACGGCAAGACAGATGCGTGAACGCAAACCAGCCGGCTGAGGCCGCTTCCTGTCCCCGCGGTGAGAGGCGCGCGAGACCCCAGCCCTGGCAGCAGAAGGGGCAGGCAGCAACCCCGCCGTCAGCCGGGCAGCGTCTTTGATTCGCCATCAAAAGCAAAGGCAACAAAAGCAAAAACAAAATCAAGGGAAAGTTCCGCCTTCAGCCCCAGGCCCGGCGCGGAGTGTGGGTGTGGGGCTTCCACAGTCGAGAACCCAGTGAGGTCAAGCCGGGCCAAGCCGGGACCTGGAGTTTCAGGCCCAGCCCCTCCCCTGGACCCCGCCTCTCGGGGAGCCCGCTCCGTTCTCTGTCTCCCCAGAAAGGATGGCCCTGCCCTCACCGTGAGCCCAGCGTGGGGCCGCGTCCAGCTCTGCAGGAGGCAGCCCCCGCAGGCAGGCCCGAGGCCCCTAGGACCAGCCCCACACTCTGCAGCTCTCTGGGCCCACTGACCCTCTGAGGCCACCGTCGTCCCCTTACAGACGAGGGGCAGGAGGTTTGGAGGTGACACGTCAACCTCCGTGTCTAGATTGGCGGTACCCCAAGTGCACCCCTGTGCTCCGGCAGGATTCCCGCTGCAGGCCGCCCAGCCTGCGCCCCACCCTGCTCCGCACCGTGACCTGCCCCCACAGCACCGCCGGGCCAGCACCTCCAGGCCTCTCTGAAGGCCGCGCCAACGTCCAGCCCTCGGCCTGGACCGAGGGAAACAGCCACACACCGCCCTGCGGCACCCCAGCCCGCCAGCCTGGCCCCTGGGGCGGGACCCGAGCTTGTCCAGGCGCCGAACTGAGCCCGGAAACAGGCCTGCTGGACTGACCTCGGTTTCCTTCCCCCTTTTGTGGGAGCCCCAGGGGGGCCTGACTCGGGGGGCAGGGAGGGTCTCCAGCCGGCAGGCCCTCCTGGTCCACATTCAGACATCCCTCCAGCAGCCCCAAGAGCTCCCGCCCACTTCCCTCCCCACCCCCATGCCGCCCAGGGTGCCGGCCGAGCACTTCCCCGGCTGCCACGAGCCCTCAGGCCCTGCTGTCCTGCCAGCTACGGGACAGGGGCCGCTCAACCCGCAGTGGCCACCTCTGGCCCTTGCCCCGTGGCCCGCCTGACTAGGCCAGGCCCACCAGCATCTTCTCCCTTCAACTCGGCCGACAGGGAGCCACCCCAGGCGAGACTTCCGTCGCGCTCGTCAGTCCGCCTGCACCTGGGACGGGCGAGCCAACCGGGGCCGTCCCCACGCCCGTCCCAGACCGGGAGGGACAAGCCCGCCCGCCCTCCTGAAGGGCCCGGCCGCCCCGCGGCTGTGGAGCTCCTCTCGAGGCAGGCGCCCGCCAGAGCTGAGCCGGCGCCTGTCCCCGTGGGCCGGCGGCTTCCCAAGCCGCTCCTGCCGCTGCCCGCGCCCGAGTATCGAAAGCTGGGTCAACCCGCGACCTCGGCGCCCGGAGCTGCTCTTCCTGCTGCTCCCGTCTGTCCCGGACGCGCCCGGCACTTGGGGCTGGGGGCCAGCGGCCCGCACCCAGCGGCCAGCGGGAACCACGGGCCCAGCCCAGCCCCGCAGGCCCTCGGGGGAGGCGGCTCAGGCGCTCTAGCGGCGGCTGCGCGGACACCCACCGGGCCAGGGGCCACCTGGGGAACCAGAAAGATACAAACTGGAACTCTGACTTCACCGAAGGCTTCAGGGGAGGAAGCGGCGCCCTGCAGGGCGGGTGCGTGCTGGGAAGGCGCTGGCCTAAGCAAGTGGCGCACAGGGAGGGCTGGCTTCCGCGCGCCGTCACCAGGTGAGGGTGTAGGCGCCGGCTCCCGCGGGCGGGTGCAGGGCAGCCCCGGTGCAGAGCTGCCCGAGCACTCCGGCCGCTGCCTCGGGGCGCACAGCCAGCAGGCGGGGGTGTCCTGCAAGCTGCGGCCTCTTCCTGAAGCACAACAGGAATCAACTGCGACCTCACACCCTTTCAAGCGAGAAAATCCTGGCCTGGTTGTTACGAGAAGAGGCATCTCTTTTTCTCCCGGGGATTTATGAATGAAGTGACGGAACGTCTTGGGTCTGCTCTAACGTCTGGGGCAGGTGTGTGTGCGAGTGCGTGCGTGTGCGCCTGGGCACACGGGCGTGTCTGCACGCGGGTGGGGGCAGCGGCGGGATGGTGGGTCCCGTTCCCCCGCTTCCGTGTGGGCAATCCTGCTTAGAAAACCTTAAATAAACCGATGCATCGAGAGACCGAGGGGAACAGACAGAACGACCCAAAGCTAAATGGGGAGCAGCTGTGCCCCGTCCAGGGCCGGGGGGTGTTCCGTGAGGGCACGCGCAGAAGGGCCAGGCTCAGGCTGTGGACATCGCCGGACGCTGACGGGAGATGGGAGGGTTGGGGTGGCCCCCGCCGGGCTGTTGCCTGGCGCAGTGTCACAAGGCACCCGAGGGCGCCGCTGCCGCTCTGGGTCAGTTCTGGGCCGAGGTGACCGCTGTGCGGGGGTGGCGGCCCTGGGGCCGGGCGCGGACGAGCCCTCACGCAGCCGCTGGCCGCGGACATCTGCTCTGGAAGAACATGTCGGGGCCCTTTGCCCGCTGCCGTGCCGGCCCCGCGTGTGCCAGGTGGCGCAGACGGGCGCACGCGTCGCCTCACTCTCCGGCTGCCTCTCCACTCCGCTGGCCTGCAGGGGCTTTTGATTCCATGTTTGATTTTATTTTTGCTTTTGACGTCAAATCAAAAAAGCTGCCGGCTGGTGTCGGGGTTTGCTGCCTGTTCCTTCTGCTGCCAAAGTTTGGGGTCTCACACCCAAGTCTTTAATCCTCTCGGGGTCAGCTCCGCGTCGGGTGAGAACCAAACATTCTCGCGTGTGGCAACTTTCCTTTCCACCGAGCACCTGGGTTTGCTGAGCTCCGCCCGACAGGAGGTGCAGGCTCTCGGCCGGCCCCCCGGTGGGCTGCTCCCCGCCGCCCCTCCCGCCCGGCGGCTCTAGCCCTTCACCTGCTTCGCCGGGGCGGGCGGTGCCTGCAGCTCTGCTCCTCGGGCGCTTTGCTGTTTGGGGTCTCTGGCTAGCTGCTCTATTCCTGTGACGCGTCCCGGGGCCGTCGGGAGGCGCTGAGCCCTCGGGCCGCTGTGGGCGCTGGGGACACCGCAGCACCGCGAAGCCGTCCGCCCGCGCGCCCATGGCGGCTCCTGTGGCCTGCGGCCCTCTGAGCAGCGACCTCCAGCACCTTCCCGGGAGCGAGCCAGCAGAGGCAGGAGCTCTGACGGGGCTAGGAGGTCGCCTGTCCCTCATCTTGCGCGGCGTCGGGAAACGCTGCGTGCGGGTCTCCGAGCAGCACAGGGAGGCGCGTGGCAGGCGGCAGGGGTAGGACAGAGCCGATGGCCTCCGTGGATGCCGCGGGCGGACGGGGCATCGTGACCACGCCGACTTGTCTTCCGACAGGCTGAAGCCACCTGCCTGGGCTGTCACTGGCCCCAGCGCCCCTGGGCACACGGCAGGGACACGGTGAGTGACCACACACACGTCCATCTGTGGACAAAGCCTGGCCCTGGGGGTGTCCCCCAGTCGAACCGGCCGGGCTGCAGCGCCCACACCAGCCTCGGGGACAGGGGCCCTCCGGCCCCACGCCAGGCCCCGCCCCCCAGCGCCAGAGCCGCTCCCAGGAGACCCCCTCGCCAGCGGCGATGCGAAAGCTCGCGGGCCGGACCCCGAGGCCAGCGGCGTCCTCCCGCCTCCGAGGCGCAAGACCAGCCTCGCGCCCGTGCTTCATGAACAGCTCTTTATTTAAACTTTCCAAGGACCCCAAACCCCATTGAAAAAGTAAGATTGCAAAGCTCTCCCGCGAAAGCACGAACACCCTGCTAGCCGGCGCCCCAGTCACGGTGCGGCCTCAGGCAGCGCGCGGCCCCCTCACAAGGCACAGAAGTCCGCAGGCCCCACGGTCACCGGCAAAGCGCGTGGGCGTCTCCCGACTGGCCAGGGCTGCGGGTCCTCGGTGAAGACCAACGCACAGTGGCAGCCGAAGGGGCCTCGCAGCTCTGCCGGGAGCAGCACGGACGGCGGCACCAGCGCACAGCGCGGCAGCCCCGAGCTCCCCTGCGAGCGCCCCCCGCGAGCCCGCCCTCTGGCCGCTGCGCAGACCCTGCCGGGAGGCTGGGGACCGGGCACCAGGGACCAGCACGCAGCCTGGCCTCACCGGGCGGGCGTGGCCGGGTCGCCGCCCGGGCTGGAGTCCGGCTCGGCCGTGCACGGGGCCTGCTCCTCCCCCGGCCCGGCGTCGGCCGCGCTCCCGTCGGCCGGCCGGGGCGCCTCCTTCCTCCTCTCGGCCGGCGCCTCGATCCCCATCATCCTGAGGTAGTGCAGCCGCTCGTTCTTGGGCACGAAGGTGCGGACCGAGGCCTTTCCCCGCCACCCGCACATCACGATAGGGCACTGCAGGGCGTCGGGCTGCCTGCGACAGACGGCCGGTGAGCCCGCCGACGCCCACTCGGGCCCTCGCGCCCCCGCAGAGCGCCCCGCTCAGCGCCAACCCCAGGCCGGGCGCCGGCCGTCTCCCGCTGGCAACGGGGGCTGCTCCCCAGGAGCCCCGGGGGCGCGGTGCGTGCTGGCCGCCCCGACCCGTCCAGAAGGGCACCCGTGGGGGTGGGGGCACAGCCCCGTGGCAGCCAGCGGTCACTCCTAATGTCGGGGCCCCGCGGGGAGCAGGGACTCGGCACTGCACGCCGCGAGTGAGCAGCGGCTCCACCGCCCCTGCGCGAACGCCCTCCTGCCCCCGGCCCAGGCCCTCCCGGGCGCCCACCCCCCGGGGTGGCACAGGCGTCACTCACGTGGGGTCCGGCTCGTACTTCAGCACGATGCTCCCCTTCGCTGCAAGAGAAAGGGGCGCAGTCTGCCGGCCACCCAGGAAGGGGCCGGCCGGCCGTGGGGGCCCAGGGAGGGGCAGGACAGAGCGCCCGGGCCCAGGGAGCCGCGCGGCGGCGGCGGGGTGGGGGTGGACGCGCGACGGGCCGAGTCCCCAGGACGAGACTCCAGAGACAGGCTCCCCACGTCCCGCAAGAGCGAGAGCACAGCGGCCAGACGGCACCGCACCCTGGGAGGGACTCGGGGGGCAGCGGGGCAGCGGGCGCACCCAAGACCCTCAGCCGTGCTGTGCCGGCCGAGCGGCGAGCCAGGCCTGCCCGGGCCCACTGGGTCTCCACGGCCCCGAGCCCCCCGCACAAAGGCGGAGGCCGGGCCGCCGCGGGCGGCTACTCACCCAGGTCCTTCACCTGGCTGAACGTCTCGCTGCTCAGCTTGCGGAAAAAGGGGTTCTCCTGGGTCAGCAGCACTTTCACGTCGTCCATGGTGACAGTGACGATTCTCGAGTTGATAAATGGGTACAGGGTGTAGATGCCCTGCAGGGCAAAAGAGGTCGGCCCTAGGAGGGGCAACCGCCGCCTCTGCCCCGCGCAGACCCTCACCGCCCGCACCCCGGGCCCGCGCCCGCGCCCCCACCCCGGCCAGCCCCCCGAGCCGGTCACCTCCTGTGCCAGGCGGAAGGCGCAGTCGAACTCCTCGCCGCTGCTGTTGCGACACCACACCTTGATCCCCGTGTTGATGACCTGGGCGAGCGCGGGGCACGGGGGCGTTGGCCTCAGGGGCAGGAGACCCCGGAGGAAGGCGTGCGGCACGACAAGGGGCAAAGGGACGCTCTGGCGAGAGCCTCACTACAAGGGGTCTCCCGGCCCGTCGGGGGGAGGGGTTCTGGTTCACGGGGCTCCCGAGCAGTGGCTCCGACCGAGCAGGCACCCCGAGTGCCGCCCGGCGCCAGGCGTCCCCGGAAGCCAGCACGGAGCTGGGAGAGCCGCGCCGCCGGCCTCGTCCGCGCTGTGCAGCGAGGGGCACGGGGGACGCAGCTGGGGCAGCGCAGCGGAGGACAGGGGTCAGCCCAGGAGGCCTGCGGGTGGGCCCCAAGCGGCACCCGACCCCCCGGGGGCCCCGCCCGTGCACGGCAGCGGCAGGGAGGACCCGGCACCTTCATCCTCTCGCTGTTGTTGAGCAGCACGTTGCGCAGCTCCTTGGACACCATGTACAGCTGCCGCTTCTTCCCCTCCGTCGTCCGCGTCAGCAAGTTCATCTTCGGGAACGAGGGGTCCAGGGCGTAAAACTTCCTACGGGCCAGACGGGCGGGTCACGCGCTTCGCCCGGAGCGTGAGGGCTGCTGCCCCTCCCGTGCCCGACGGGCCGCACCCAGCCGGCGCTGCCCAGGACTCCCCTCCCCGCGGCACCCCGGGGCGGGCCCGAGGGGAGCAGGGTTGGGGAACAGGAGCGGCCCCCCCACAGGCGGCCAGGGCCCCAGGCACCGGGGCCCCAGGGCCAGCGCCCAGCACCCTCCTCGCCACCCTGCCTGTAGTCCCGTCTGGGGCGCCCTCTGCCACCCCCCGACTCGTCCTCGCGCCCTAACCGAGCCGAGGCCCCTACACGCGGACCACGGGCCGAGCTCTGGGCCCGCATGACCGCGGCTCAGATTCAGTCACAGGCTCCGGAAGAACCCCCCGGGCCCCCAGATCTAACACGCAATTAGAAGGGGAGCCCCGACGCCGGCAGCGCTCAAGGGCCACGGCAGAGGCCCCGGCTGCGGCGAAGGCCCAGCACGTACTGGATGGGCGGGAACAGGGGGTCGTCCTCGGGAATGAACACAAACGGGTCTTCTTTAAACCCGAACAGCCGCATCTTCTTCGAGGGCGGGGGGCTGCGAGCGAATCGGGGCGAGGCGAGGTCAGGCGCGGGGAGCCGAGCCGCACTGCCCGGCGCCCCACTTGGCCCCACTCGGCCCCACTCGGCCCGCCGGCGCTCACCCGCACACGCCGTCCTTCCGGGCCCCGTTACTCTCCGCGTCCTCGGTCCTCCCGGTCACGTCTGCGTCGGGCTGGGCAGCCGGCGGGCCATCGGGCGCCGAGGCGGGGGTGGCCCCCTCTGCGGGCTCCGCCGAGCCAGACGGCCGGGGGGCGCCGGCCTCCCCGGACTCACCGGGCAGCTGTCGGGGAGCAGGGTCACTCCGCTGCGGCCGCTGGACAGCCAACACCACCCGCAGGGCCCCCGGCTCCCACTGGCGTCCCCGCGGCGCCCTCGCTGGCCGAGGGGGGCAGTCTGCGCCTCAGCGCCGGGCCCCCGGAAGCGGGGCTCCGCCTGTCTGGGACGCGGCCGGCAGCGGCCGCCAGAACAGCTCCCGGCTCTCTGCCCTCCAGACGGAGCATCCTGGAGCCGCGGCCCCTTCCCTGTCGCTCGCCGTGCCGCCGGGCGACGCAGAAGCCTGGCCGGCCCCCAGCAGCTCGGCCTCGGCGCCCGGGTCGCCGGTCAGCGGGGCCCAGGCGCCTGCCTGCCGTGACCGCGCGGACGCAGCGACCGAGCAGTGGCCCCGACGCCGCCACTGTGCAGGCTCTACGAGGCACGGCCCTCGCCCCAGCCCCCGCCCACGCCCCGCGGCCTGCCGTGTGGGGGCGTCACCTTGGGCGGGCGTCTGTTCCACGGCATCGGGGCCTTTTTCACCAGCACAGCCACGAAGAACCCCCCGGTGTTCTGATGATGGGGTAATATTCTAAGACTTAAAAAAACCACGAGTCGGCTTCCCGACTGACCCGGCCCGCCTCCACGCGGTGCCCAGCGAGGCCGGAAGGGTCGGGACGGGGAAGGCACCGTCCCACGGCCCCGCAGCCCCGGCCGCAGACGGGTCTGGCCGGCAGCCGAGAGGCCCTGCAGCCCGCCCGGGCTCACCAGCGCTCGAGGTGCATGGCCCGCAGCCTCTCGGGGTCCTGGGGCGGGAACATGGTGGGCCGGATCTGGGTGTGGCGGCCGTGGGGGACCTCGCTCCAGTCTGCAAACCACTGGCCGTCCTTGGTCATCACCTGCAACATGAGGGCGGGGCTGGACGCCACGGCGGGGGCCCCAGCAGGCACACACGTGCCCTCGGGCCGGGGACTGGACGCTCATTCCCCCCAGAGCGAGGAGGGGGGTTTGCAAAGATAAACTGAGGAAAGCTCCCCCATGAGAGCGCAGCAGCTCAGGGCATCTTTCTCATGAGTCTTTTACCTTATAAATACACACACACACGCATCACTCCTTTTTTAGGAAACAATGCCGTACGATTTACAGGTGTGGGGGTCACACCCTTTGGGGGTGTCACCCCACTCCCACCCCCACGGCACCCTGAGTTTACCCCACGTCCATCAGGACCCCACACCCTGCTGCACCCCACCCCACTCTGGCAGCCTCGGTTGTGGGTCTTTTTGTCAAAGAAGCTTCCAGCTGCTTCTGGCTGAAACCGCGAAGTGGACCGTTCCACGGAAAATGAAGCCTGAGGCCCAGACCCCCCCGCCCCCGTGCCCCCCAAGCTGCCCGGGCAGGACACGGCAGGACGCCGCCTGCCCCTGGAGACGGGCGCCTGGCCCCACGCTCACCTTCCAGTGCGCGAGGCCGGGCATCCACTTGAGTCCCGGCAGCTCGGAGGACACGTCGGCCAGCTCCAGGGCACCTGCGGGCGGCAGCGGCTGGGCTCATGCGCGGCCAGGCCAGGGGACAGCCGGCCAGTGCCCAGGCCACCCAGCCCCGCACAGGCCAGCAGCAGAGTGACTGCGGGCGGGGCTGGACGGAGCTGCGCCCGCTGGGGGAGTGGGGGGCCGCGCCCCACTGGCTCACCCCCGAACCTGAAGGCAGCGTGTGAAACGAGCGTGGGCACGTGGGCCGCGCCAGCTCCCCGAAACACTCGGGCTCCACAAACGCCGTGTTTGCGCAGCCGTGGAGCGCGCCGTGGACAAACGTGTGCCCGTCCACGCCGCCTGCCCCCGCCCTGCAGATGAGCCCACACGAGGACGGGGTGCAGGCGCCTCCACGCGCACGGGGACCCGCACGCCGCACACCCCGGGGCAGTGGACGGGAGAGGGGGGAAGGGGGCGCTCGTCGGCGCCCAGAACCTCAGTTCTGCGGGACAAAGTCCCACTTCCGCTTCGGGGTGGCCCGAGAGCCAGACCCCAGCTGGGCCCGGCAGCCACGGCTAAGGGGCGCCCAGCTCAGAGGGCGGACACAGGCGGGGCAGCAGGGCACCAGACAGGCTGCGGCGGCCCCTGCGGAACAGCCGGGACCCAGGCCGCCGGGCAGCGCCCTCCGCCGGGACTCGGGTGAACAAGGACTGAACCCCCGAAAACCTGGAGCCCCTTCCCTCAGGCCCAGTGAGAGCAATGCCCCAGACCCCGATCTCCCCCTCGGCCCCCTGGGCCTGTTTCCCGAGGGCTGTGAAGGGCTCTCGCGGCGGCGGAGCCGAGGCCGCGGCCAGTGTCCCGGGCGGCGGGGGCCAGAGCGGGCCAGGCCGCGGGGCAGACTCGCCTGTGGCCGTGCGCTGAGCGCCCAGCACCCAGGACGGCAGGCTCTAGTTCCCTGTGCTGACCGCGAGCGTTTTTTCAAAACCAGCGGGCAACACCGCCTTTTCAACTGCGAGGGGCGACAGGAGTGACCCCCACCCTCTGGGCGACACGCCCGCCGGAGGGCACTGCCCAGCCGGGCCGCACGCAGGGCCTGGTGCAGACTTGGCCGTGGGGCAAGTGACGGCGTCGCCCGCAGGCCGCGCTCACCTTCGCTCTTCTCCAGCAGGGCGGCGATGACGGCCTCGTCCTCGACGGGGTTCAGCGAGCAGGTGGAGTACACCATGCGGCCGCCTTCCGCCAGCTGCTCGGCGCCCCGCGTGGCGATCCGCAGCTGTAAGCTAAGGGTCAGCGGTCACCCCGGCCAGCACCCCGCGGGACGGAGGCCTCCGGGCGGGGGGAGCAGCCGGCTTTCCCCGGGGCAGTCTTGGCCCCGGATACGCCAACCCAGATGCCCGGGCACAGAAACGGGCCTCAGACACAGCAGCCGGGGGCGCCTGGGGGGCCAGAGCCACGGGCCAGGGGCGTCTTTTCTCTCTACCTTCGAGAACGTCTCATCCTTTCTTTACCAGGCATTTTCCCACCATAAAGAAAAAGCCGATTAAAAGATATTTGGTGAGCCCTCTCGCCACCCCACGCCGCTGGCCTGTCCCCAGCCTGTATGCATAGATGCATCTTTGAAATAAAACGAAAGGCGCTTGGGGCGCACCGGCAGCGCCCAGGCCGCGCCTCACCCGTGCAGCTGCAGGCTGCTCAGCGCACTCCACTTCTTCCAGACGTCGATGTTCTTCCTCATGGTGCCGTCCCCACTGCAGAGAGTTCAGGCTCAGGACGTGGCCGAGGCCCAGCGAGAGCCACACTCGGGCCCGGCTGCGGACGCCCCGGCTGCAGGCGGCAGCGAGACCCGTGGAAACTCTCCCAAACTCCAACCAGCTTTCCTTTGGGGGGACAACTTTCAATTCAATAAAAAAAAAGATGTGGGGCCCCCCTGGGGGTGCAGGGGTTAAGTCTCAGCACTATGATGCTATTGCAGCCACTGCAGCATGAGTTCAATCCCCGGCTGGGGAGCTTCCCACAGGGCGCAGCAGACCCCTCCTGTCTCCCCGCTGCTCCCCTCAGCAGTGTGTTTCAGTGGATCTGCCTGTTCTGCCCCCCACTGTCTCTGGGGAGTCCTCTCACGCCCCCATCTCTGGCCTACACCCCAGCTCTTACACGGGAAAATAAATCTTTAAAAAAAAAAAAAACAGATTTGACCAAAAACCATGTCAAACACTTAAAAGCAAGTGTAATTTGCTTCCACTTCGGAGAAACTCAGCAGTGAGTGTTCAGACCCAGGACGGAGGACAGAACACGCACGACATCAGATCCCGCTGCTTAGAAAGTGCGTTAATGGACAGCGGCGTTTTAATCAGAATTACGAGTGACGATAAACCTAAACTCAGAGGACTCCCCACAGCAAACTCAGCCAAGCCACTTCAACCTCTGCGCCGCGGTCTCGCTCTGGCTCGCAGCTGGGCGGGAGCCGCCCCTCTCGGCGGAACCACCCACCAGCCGTCTGTCCATCCCCAAGCTCATCTCCCAGCTTTTCCTGGGCCAGTGCCCGAGCTGAGGCCTTCTCAGTCGAGTCTCATTGCCCTGGAGGCAAAGGGGCCGCAGAAAGCAAGGGGGTCCTGGATCACGCCTCCGAGCTCACGCGGTCCCTTCACCGCACTGAGCGAGAACGGGGCGAGCCTGATGCAAAATCAGAAAACCATAAACCGAGGCAACGTGACTCGGCTGGGGTCTGTGTACGTGACGTCAGAGGGGCAGGCCCTTCGGGGGCCTTAACACTGTGTGTGTGGCGCCCTTTCACTTTCCCAGCCCCTGGGCCGGCCATTTTCTGTGCCACCGCAGGAATGGTAGAAGCATTCAATAAAACAGACACGACTCCTGAACTACTGGGTATTAAAAAACTGTCATCTCTCTCCTAAAACACCTCACACTTTTACCAAAACAACGTGTAAAGCTTCTAGACTGAGGACGATCGAAGAAATAGCTCCTTTAGTCCCAAATAAATCCACCGTGGCGCGAAAAACCGGAGACTAGATGAACACGTATTGATACGTGAGCGGCACCTGATGCTGGTGACAGAAACACGTGCTGATACGTGAGCGGCCCACAGAGTGTTAAAGCTGCCGCCAGCTGCTCCTTCCCCGAGCTCTGCCCCAGGCAGGAGACACAGACGCGCCCCCCGTGGGCCCCTGCCGTGGGACCCGGTCCTGCGGCAGCTCCTGGGCCCGGGGTCGCCAAGCCCACGCTCCGGTGGAGAAGCCCAGCGAGGTAGCGCCCCTCGCTCGGTCACTGCCTCCGAAGCTCAGAGGCACCTTCGGCTCTGCCTTACTCTCCTTGGAAAGCCTCAGGCAACTCCTGTCATGCCAGGAAGCTCCTCCAAGCCCCCCCCCGACCTGGGGAGCAGCCGTGCCCGGGGCAGAGCTCAGCCCCTCCCCCGCCCACGCCGACGCTGGGCCCCGAGTCTGCCCCGCGCCAGGCCGCTGTGAGGGAGACGCCCTGCACCTCACCACACCCCACAGGCGAGGCCACACCCTCGGGCGACCCAAGAGGCGGCTCCCAGGCCCTCTCCTCGCCGGCCGTCCCCGCGGGGGCACCTCCAGAGCTGCCCTCCCAGGTCCTGGGCCGGCCCCAACCCCCCGACGCCATCTCCACGCCAGCCGCACGGCCGCGGCGCGCACCTGCAGGGCACGTCGCACAGGATGCGGTCGTAGAAGAGGACCTCCTTGCGCCCGCCCACGTCCATCTGCAGCCGCGGGATGCTGGACGCGTCGTGGTTCACCACCATGATGCACGGGCTGCCCAGCCGCTTGGCCTGGTGCACCAGCAGGTAGCAGCGCCTGTTGTCCACGTCGTTGGCGATGACAAAGCCCTCTGCGGGGGGGCGGGGGCGGCGGCGTGAGCAGCAGGCCGGACCCACCCGAGCCCGACCCTGCTCGGGCCTGCCAGCGCGGGCCGCTTAACACAGCGTATGCGGGAGCAGCGTTTATACGCTACGCTGACCTGCAGCAGCAAGCCACCCGCAAACGATGTGTTAAAATCTCACAAGGAGGACAGCGCCAGCGCCAGCCCGGGGGCCGAGCGCCTCTCGTCGGCAGGGGGAGCCAGAGGCCCGGCCGGGCGGCTCCCGGGAAATCCTGCACAGAGCTGGTCTCGGCAGCCTGGCTGCCCGGGGCCCCAGCCCGCTCCTGGGCCGCTCGGCCTCCAGCAAAAAGGCAAACGGCCTCGGACGCAGAGCTGTGAAGCCACGCGGGGCGCGGCCGCCGGAGTGCACGACGGGCAGGCCTGCTGGCCGCTCAGGACGGGCGGGCACCCCACCAGGAGCGCTGAGGAAGCGCTCAGCAAGACGCTGACCTCGCACAGAGGACCGTGAGAGAGGGCACAGCCGTGGGCGTGGCCGGCAGGGCGAGGGCACGGGAGGGGCAGGAGCACACCTCGAGGACCGGCCGCTTCTGCAAAGGCCGCCCGGCGTGGTCCACTTGGCTCGGCGGGTGGGGCACGCGGCCTACAGCGCCCCCAGCCGCCCCCCGGCCGCCCCCCAGCCGCCCGGGGGCCCAGCGCGAGGCCAACACGGCTGCCGTCTGCGGAAAGCGCCGGCCAGGGATGCAGAGCACGGGGGCGAGCGGCGGCGTCCACGCACCTGGGAAGGGCACGGCCATGTCTGCGTGCAGCATCTCGATGAGCTGCGCGGTCTTGGACCCCGGCGCCGCGCACATGTCCAGGATCTGGCAGAGAGCAGGGGCGCGCCGTGACCGCGGGGACCCCCGGCACAGAGACGGCGAGACAGGCGGGAGGGGGGCGCCGGCTAGCACAGCCGGGCCAACCGGGGCCGGCCCTCGGCCTCTCTGCCGCCTCGGGGACGCGCGGGCGGCGGGGCGGCCTCCGGGGCTGGGGGGCGAGGGAGCAGCCCGTGAGCCGCAGCTCCCCAAGCCCCGGGACCGTTGTCCGAGCCGCGCTGCTGACCCGCGCGGGGCCTGGGGCGAGGCTCGTCCGGCACGGGGGGGGGGGGGGGCGGCGGCCCCGCCGCTGGGGGCCCCGCAGGACGGCAGCGCGAGACAGGAACCCAAGCTGAAGACGGGCACCCCTGGTCCGCCCAGGGGCGCGGGCCGCACCTTGTGGTGGGGGTGGGCGTTGAGCAGCAGCGGCGGGATCATGCTCACGGCCTCCTGGCGGCTGATGTTCCCCTGGGGCAGAGAAGGCCGGACGTCGGCCGCGGGCACCGCCCCCACAAGCCCACGCGGCCCCCAGAGCAGCGCGGCGCAGGCAGCCCCCGGGCGTGGCCAGGACGGGCACAGGCCCTCCCGGGCCGGCACTGCCTCCGGGAAGGGAGCAGATCTGGAGACGGCCACTCACAGACTCAGTCTCGCTGACCAGGAACTGGTGGAACTTCTCCAGCTGAGGCGACTTCCTCAGGATCTTTCGACTTAAGTTCGTGTGCCAAGCCAGCTCCTCGGGGTACCTGTCCGCAGGGAAGGGAAGGCTTGTGGGTTACGTTCATCCCATGCCCCCCAACACGTCTCGCTGCTGCGTCCCCGGCGCCCCCAGCCAGGCGCCCCCACACGCAGACTCAGAAGAAAGCGCTCGCGACCAGGCGAGGAGCCGAGAGGACACTGCGCCCGCCAGGAAAGGCCAGGAGGCGCCCGCAGGCCGGCGGCCGGTGAAGTGCTGGACGGCTTCCCGCCCAGGCCGCCCTGCGCGTGGGCCTGACCCCCGTGGGCTCAGCTGCCGGCCCGAGAGCAAAGCTCCTCCCGGACCCGAGGCCGGAGCCGCGCTCTCCACTGAGCACAAGGCGGCTGGCGGGGCCTGGTCTGGTCCAGCCGGCGCGATCGCCGGCCGCCAGGTCAGCCCACGGCCGACAACGTGCGGCCGCCCCCGCCCAGCGCCACATACCCTGGCTGTGTTGGGGGCTGCCGAGCTCAACGTGGGTGACCCAAGGCCGCCGGGCAGCGAGGGGTCCCTGGGTCCACTCAGAGCTGAGGCGCGAGCCAAGCGACGGCGCCAGCAGGCCTGGACAAGCCTCCGCCGGCCGCTCTGCAGTCTGAGCGAGTGGCCAACAGGGAGCCGCTCGGGGCCGGGGGTCCCGGCGCGGGGGAGACGCGGGGGAGTGTCGGCCGCCGAGCCTGCCCCACACGAGCCTGGCCGTGCCTGCCGCCCTCCGCCCCCTGCAGCGGGCAATCTGTTCCGAGACTGCAAAGCCAAAGGGTCATCGTGTGTATGTGCCGAAACCAAAAAAAAAGCCACACAGGGAGGACGCCACGCGGCCTCTGCCTGGCTCCCGATCCCTCTCGGGTCCGGCCCGAGAAGCCTGCTGGGGCGAAGACCGCTCAGCCGCGGGACAGGAGACCGCTCGGCGGCCGAGGCCACCACCGGCAGGAACTGGAGGTTTCCAGGCTTGCGGACGCTCCCGCTGCGAGCGGGACGTGGAACCCGAGACGGGCAGAGGCCGCCTGCACGGGGACGCAGTCTGCACACCGAGTCCCCAGGGACACCCCGCCTTCCCTACACCACCCCCGCGACGCCGCAAGGGGTGTTCTGAGCCGTCCAGAAAACCAGCAGGAGCCGTGGAGGTGCCTGCCGCCACCTGCTGAGGTCTGCGGGTGCCCCAGCCTCACACGTGCCTCTGACTGAACAGGCCCGACAGGAGCCAAGCCCCACGGCGCTGCCCCCCCACCCCCGGGCACAGGAAAGCCGGAGCAGACCGAAGCGCAGTGGACGCCAGCCCCGAGCGGCTACTGCGTCCCTCGGCCACGCCCTGCACCGGCCGGGGCCGCACAATGAACAGGGCGGGGGGTGGCTAACCAGGCCGATCGTGCAAGAGTGACCGAGGCCAGGCTGACCCTACAAGGCCACACCCAGGCCCCTCCGGCCAGCCGCGGGTCAGCCGCCCCTCTGCAAAGCCACACTGCCACACCGGGGCAAGGACACGGGCTCCGGGGACAGCCCGAGGCCAGCAGGCCTCCCCAGGACAGAGACGGAGAGGACCGAGCTCGGGCCACGCCCTCAGCACAGGGGCCGGAGAAACCGTCTTCTGCAGCCGCCAGCACGGCCGAGGGCCCCGGACGGCCTCCGAGACCCGCTCGCTGTCCAGCCCCATGTCTGCGTCGCTCAAGCTTCTGCAGTCGGGCCCAAAAAACCGAATTGAGAAAGTCCCGAAACGCCTGACCTGCGCGGTGCCCCAGGGCCGAGACAGCCTCTCACCGCGTTCGGCTCTGCTCGGGCCAGATGCCGACCTCGTCCCTCGGCCGCTGAAGCCTGCCCAGGGGCGCCGCTGCGTGCGCCGCGAGCAGGACACGTGCCCGGGCGCCAGCGCAGGGAAGCGGCACACCAGCCGGGTCACGGGGACGTGCCCGGGCAGGCAGGGGCGCCGCGCCGAGGCAGGACCCGACGGCTGCAGAACGCGGCCAAGCCCGCCCCTGCCCGGCCGCTGGCAACCCGGTTTCCCTTCGCGAGACTCAGCGCCTCGCCGCCGCCGTGCCGAGCATGGCGGGGAAGCCGCTCCCGCGCCTGCTTCTGAAGGAGCCCAGGCCCGGCCCCGAGTGCGAGGCCGGTGCCCCCGGCTCCCACAGGAGCCTCCGCAACGATCCTGACGTGAGAACAAACCTGTGGACGCAGGGGCCCTTCCTGCAGCGAGGCCTGACCGGGCCGTGAGGACCCGGTGCCCCGCAGGGCAGGGCAAGGACGGCAGCAGCAGGGGGCAGCAGCCCTGGGGCTGGGCACTGCGGGGAGACGGCCTCGCCCGGCGCGGCTGGGCCGTGCGCAGCGGGGCAGCCGGCTCCTTGCCTGTGGCTGCCGGGGCTTGATGGACAGGCAGAAACGGTAACGCCGAGGGACGACGGACAGACTGGGCAAAACGCGGCCCAACAGCGCTGCCAGCCTCACAAGCAAACCATACAGCTGTGCGCAGCGCAGCTGGGTCCAGGAGAGGGGCCGCTCTGTCCTTCCACGCCGACCGCAGACAGGCTGCCAGAAGACACTCGCGCAAAGGGCAACCCCGAGGAGGCGCCCCAGCAGCCGGCCATACCCACCAGCTGAGGGGCTGCGGCACGGGCACCTTCTGCCCGTCCACCTCCAGGTCCTCCAGCTCCTTGAAATACTTGTTCTTCAAGCAGTGGAGAATCTCCTTGGCGTGGCTAGGCACAAAAAGGCACGTTTCAAACCCCCGGGGAACGGCTGCATTTCACCTGCTTGTAAGTGGAGGCGGAACCGCTATTGGGGCTAAACCGGCTCTGCGGGGAGAGAGGCCGGCCCTGGGCCTTCCTCTCTCCTCAAGCGCAGGTTTCAACAACCCCCACGTGCTGCTCCCCGAGAGTTACCACTGCACCCCCCCAACGCCGCCTTCAGCTCCGCTTTCTACTGGAGACACCTCGTGGGGCGAGCTCGGGCCGGGAGGGGCAGGGGGCATCTTGGCAGACTCGGCCTGGCCGTGCCGCGGGCCCCCAGGGCCGGCCCCCTCGGGCCCCCAAGCCGCAGGACTAAACCCCTTCTGGGCCGCGCTCGAGTTCGTTCCCTTCTCAAGCCCCGGAGCGAGGCTCAATCCCTCCGGAACTAGGCCCCGGGCCCCGCGCCGACCTCTTGTAGCCGGTGATCCTCAGCGTGGCCGGGAGGGGCTCCCGCAGCGCGCCCATGAACTGGTCCCACTCGCCCTCGGGCACGATCTTGAGCTCCTGGTAGTAGTGCTCGAACAGCTTGTTCTCCTTGACGATCTCGGGGTACCCGCCTTCCCAGCCCTGGGGAACGAGAGGGCCGTGAGCCAGGCCCGAGGCCGCCCGCCGCCCGCCGCCCGGGGCGGCTCCTACCGCGTCCTGGCGCGTCCTGCCCGCCGCGGCGCCGCGCTCCGCGCCCTCGGGTCGCTGCTGCTGCTGCTGCTGGAGCCGCCGGCCCCGCGCCCGTCGCCCCATGGCCCACGCGGCCGCGCACGCCGCCCGCGCCCCGCGCCCCGCCGCGGCCACCGCCACTTCCGGGCGCGCTCAGGCCCCCGCCGCGCCCGCCGCCCGCCTGCAGGCGCGACCCGGCCGGCGGCCACCGGGCCGCGGGGCGCACGAGCCGCGCGCGGCGGGGACGCGGCCCCGCAGAGCCCCCCGAGAAGTCCCGGCGCCCACCGGCGGCCGCGCGACTCCGGCAGCTCCGCGGACACCCCCGGCCGCGCGTGCGCACAGGGGGAGGGCGGGCCCTGGGCCGCGCCGCCCCGCCCCGCCCCGGCCGCGCGCGCAGGTGACCGCCGAGGCCGCCCCCGCCGAGGCCGAGCCGCGCGCCCGCCGCGCCCCGCCCCGCCCCGCCCCGGGGAGCCGCGCCCCCGCCCCGCCCCGCCTTATAGGCCGCGCCCCGCGGGCGCCGGGCTGTGGCGCGCGCCTGCCGTCCCGGGCCATGGAGCTGGCCGAGCCGCGCCTGCTCGACGCGCTCGCCTACCTGCTGGGCGCCCTGGGCGTCCCGGTCTTCCTGCTGCTCAGGCTGGTGGGCTCGCCCTACGGGCGCTACGTGTCGCCCAGCGCAGCCTGCCCGGTGCCGGCGCGCGTCGCCTGGGCGCTGCAGGAGCTGCCCTCGCTGGCCGTGCCCCTCTACCTGTGCGCCGGCGCCGAGGCGGAGCGTCTGCACCTGTGGCCCAACCGACTGCTCCTGGCCATGTTCCTCGTCCACTATGTGCAACGGTAAAGGCCGGCGACCCG
The DNA here is from genome assembly GCA_004024925.1 of Scalopus aquaticus. Lineage (NCBI taxonomy): Eukaryota > Metazoa > Chordata > Mammalia > Eulipotyphla > Talpidae > Scalopus > Scalopus aquaticus. The sequence goes on along the minus strand of PVIJ01004236.1, from coordinate 101,382 downwards.
CGCCCTCCCCCGAACCCCTTCTCGGGCTGAGCGCGCTCCTTGCGTCCCCGACCCCTCGCCCTGCCGCGCCCCCAATCCAGCGCCCTCTCCCTGCACTCTCCCCGGCGCCCTCTCCAGCACCCGACACCTCAGCTCAGGTCTGTGCCTCCTTGGCACCCCGGCCTGGTGCCCTTTCCTTGCACCCGGACCCAGCACCTTTCTCCCCGCTCCGAGCCTCGGCGCCCTCCCGCTGCATCCCCTCCCTGACCCCCTCCCTGCACCCTCTTCCTGTGCTCTCCACCCAGCGCCACCTACCGGCGCGCTCGCCCCCAGCTCTGGGCCGAGTCCCGTACACCTACCTAGGCGCCCCGATCCTGTGCCCCAGCCCTGTATTTCCCGTTCCCCCTGTATTTCCCGTTCCCCCGCTCGGCGAACTCCTGCACAGAAAGTCAAGGAAACCATCGGCCATTGCAGGAGCTGGCGTGCGCGTAGGTTCGGTGCTGTAACACCGCGTTATGTTCTGTGCCACTCGTGTACACTGGCACTGAGCACCCTGCAACCAGCTCAAGGGCCAGGGAGGACCTTCTGAAGATATGGGCTTGCACAAAAGGGCGACTTAAAGGGTTTTGTCTGGGTGCCTCCTTGGGGTCTAAGGTTTTAGCTTAAAACGTCATGTGAGTGGTTTCTAGCCTGCTCCCGTGGAAGAATGAGCCTCGCGCCCCCTGGGGAAAGTCCCTTCTGGAGGAGTGACCCTGGAGTGGACGCCCCTCCAGCGAGGCCCTGAGACACAGGTGCGGGGGTGTCACTTGAAGGTGCTCAGGGCAGAAAAAGGCGTCCCGCTTTGGTCTGGGGGTCACATGCGCTGAGGTCAGCGCTCGGTAGCGGCTCTGCGTAACTCCCCAGAGGAGCGAGGATACGGCGCCCACCTGCCACTGGGGGTGGTGCTGGCAGGAGCCCTTCTGTGGCAAGGTGGACATCTAGCTGCGGTGTCTAGTCTTTATCCTGGCCGAGATCCCGGGCCACGTGCCATCCTGTTACTCGGCCTCTGTACCCCGTTTTGCCCCAGTCTTCATAATTCTGATATCAGTGTAGGCATCCCCCCATAAGTCCATCTGATACAAATTGGATTATTCCTTCCTGTTGAGATTAATACAGAAGGGGAGGGGAATCCCCCCCCAGACATCCGAGGCTGCAGGACGGGCATCGCCGAGGCCAGCACCCACGGTTCTTAGACCAGCGGGTGCAACACTCTGCTCTGAGGCTCTGCTGGATCTGCGGCAGTCTTTCAGCCATCTTTAAGCTGCGCATCTACTTCTCCACTCCGCATGTGCTGCTGTACACACGGCCCGTGCGGTTTGGGAACTGTTCCTTCAGAGTGGAAGAGATGAAGGTTTTCCTTTCTACTGTGGCCACTAATTTATTAAAGGGTTATCTGACCCAGGCCGGTGAGCTCCTGGAAGGGAACAGGAGGACTCGCTGGGCTGGCTGCGGCCCCTCCCGCGCAGGCCCTGAGCCCTGCTCTGTCCAGGCTCCTGGGGCTGCCTGGCAGATGGAGACCGGCCCGGGCAGGGGAAACGCAGGCCAGGGCACCCCCTGGAAGCGTGGGAGCCCTGGCTGGGGCCGTGTGCTCGGCAGGTGTCCATGGAGGTGTGGCTGGGGGGCCAGCGGAGCCGGCTTTGGGGGTTGAGCCCTCCAGGGAGCTGCGAGGCCGGCAGCCGGCGCTAGGGAGGAGGCGGCAGGAAGACGGTGCCCAGGGCAAGGCGGGCCAGGGCCTGGTGAGGGGCGAGGGGGCGTGCCCGCGGCTGGCTTGCTTGGCACTTACCAAGGGCCGCCCGCGTCGGGCATGTTCTCGTGATCGCAGACGGAGGGACAAGACAGACCTGCGGTGCCCAGGAGCAAAGACGGAGCATTTTGGCAAAAAGCAGCCCCAGGCGCTTTGTGTGAGCACCCTTGGCGGTCACTGGCCGGTGTGGATCTCTGACGTCCAGCCTGGGACCCCAGAGTGCTCACCCCTCACCTGCCTCCACATCTCGTCCCCCCAAGCCGTGCCTGGGTGCCCCCTCTAACCCTCCTCCCAGGAGCTCCCGGATGCGCAGGAAGCTGGTCCCGGCCACCCTGCTTCTGTGCTCGGCCTGGCCCCCGCCAGCCGCCCGCCCGCTGCTGCCCTCCTCCCTCCTGGCCGCCGCGCCCCTTGTCCCTCCCCCCTTCCTCCCGGGCCCTCACTCTTCCCACCCGGCCGTGCCGGTGACCCTAAACCACCCTCAGCAGGCAGACGCCACCTCCAGTCCCGCGGCTCTGAGCTGACCCACGGTCAAGGGCCCGGGCTGATTCTGCCCCTGGACCTTGCGTCCCACCTCAGGGTATTTTCAGCTTCTCTTCCCTTGCTCTCCGGGGACCTCCCGGTTCCCGCAGGGTGGGAGGGGGCGCGGACCGAGGCCCTGGGAGGAGGGGCTTCCGAGCGCCCCCTGCTGGGCCCGGGCGGGCAAGTCCACCTTCCCCTCCTCCCCACTGGCCCCTGCCTGAGTGACCCAGGTTCCCTGGGGCAGCTGCTCCTGCCCTTCCAGATGAAAGGCAGATGGCAAATTCCAGATGAAATGGCAGGTGTTTTTTTTTTTAAGATTTATTTATTTGTGCACACAAGAGCTGGGGTATAGGCCAGAGGTGTGGGGGGTGAGAGGATTCCCCAGAGACAGAGTGGGGAGTAGAACAGGCGGAGCCACTGAAATCCACTGCTGAGGGGAGCAGCGGGGAGACAGCTGGGGTCTGCTGCACCCCCTTCCAGGGTTTAGAGCAGCACAGAGCTGCCAGGGCTGCCCCCCTGCTGGCCCCGAGAAGGGGGTGGGGCCTGTCCTGTCTGGCCCTGGGGGTGCACCTGCTGGGGAGGAAGCTCTCAGCTCTGGCCCAAAGAGCCGGTCCTCTTGAGCTCTGTGGTGGTCTGCCAAGTCCGGGTTTTGGGGACCACCTCACCTTCCAGGTAGGGCACAGCTGCAGGGACTATTACTTTGAGGGGCCTTTCCTCCGGCGTGCCTAAGAGCCCAGGGGACCCCTCCCAGGTCCTTCATGAGGGTCTCCCAGGAGCAAAAGTCGGGGACACGCCTTTCATCTGCCCATCTCAGGGTGCAGGCAGTGCTGGAAAGCGGGACCCTCTGCCTCCATCGCGGGGTGGGGGTGTGTGGGTTTTCATGGGGGTTCAGCGTGAAGGCCCCCATTTTACCTGGTGTTGAAGACTTCACCAGCTCACCTGGTGGCACCCCTGCACCATGTACCCGGCAGTGCCAGGTAGAGCAGAAAAAGTCATGCCCAGCACTGTAGCTTCCCAGGCGCACATGCGCCAAAGCAACCCACTAAATTCCAAACTAGTTCTCATTCACTAAATGAGACTATGCCTTCTAGAAGCACTTATGCCCGTCTTTATACCGTGTCTATAGGTGCAGTCTGCACCCATTGTCATTCTCGGAGGCGAAACAGACATGGAAGGACGCACAGATGCAGACAGCTGGCCGCCGACAGCCTGTGGTCCTCACACGAGCCATGTGGGGCCTCTCAAGCCGCTGCGCTTTTACTTGCATTTGCAGACACAGCGCTTTCTCCTGCCTCCTCATGAGGACAGACGCTCGTTCTCCAAGGCTGGTCTTTCCATCCCTGTCTGTTGGAAAGGCAGTTCGCTCGCGTTGGGCTGGCAAAGGCGCTTGTCCACCTTAACGTGTGCCTGCAAAAAGTTGGCCAAGACAAAGGGGATCAGAACACAGACCCATAAACCAGAAAGAAAGCGAAAACTCTGCAGCTCTGTCCATCCTAGTGGGAAATGTGTCCACCCCTCCCAAGCAGGTGTCCACAAGCCAAAGATCTGTGTCATCGCCAGCAGTCCTTGGCATTTGGCTAGATCCACTTCTCATCAGCAGGAGGTGTTTGCCCTGATACTGTGTCCCAGTAGCCTTGGGTGTGAGTTAGTCTTGGAGTTATGCTTGGCACCAAATTGGCAACCTTGGGTGATCTTTTGAGCCCTCCTATGCAAATAGGGGCCCTAAAGTGTGAGAGTCTCTAGCCAGGCATCTCCCGTGGCAGGAGCCTTCATGTACCTGTTTCCACACCAGGCAGAGCGGGGCCTGTGGGGAGGGGGATCCCACCACGTGAGTTCATTCTCCATGTGCAGCTGGGGCCACAGTCAGTAAACACCCGCTCACTTGTCCTTTCCTCATCCCAGTCAGCACGTCTGGGGACAAATTGGGGTAAGTCCATGAGAGGGATGAGCGCCCTGGAGAACAGACTGTGCATGGCTTGGGCCACACAGTCAGCTGCTCTAGCGCTACTGCTACTTCGGACCCAGCCCTTGGCGCTGGGACAACCCATCGCCGCTCAGGTGGCACAGCTACTGCTTTCCACAGGGCCAGACCTCCTTGGGAACTGCGGGTCTTTATTGCTAAAACAATCTTGAAAGATAAAAAGAAAAATGGAGGCATCCCACTTCCTGACTTAAAACAGTATTACACAGCAACAGTCATCAAAACAGTATGGCAATGAAACAAACAATTGACAGTCCAGAGACAAATCCATGTAAATATGAAACCAAGATTAAATGTTTGTGTTTTCCCAAGGTCTCAAGGTGCATTGTGTGTTCAGAACAGCTCACTCCAGCTGAGCCTGTGGTCTGATCCATCTGGATGGTGTGTGGTTGTAGCAATCACCACGCCCATGCCTAGAACACTTGTATTCTCCTCAACACCCCCTTAATTATTTGCAGTTAATCATCTCCCAAGTCTAGTTTCACCTTTTCTACGATATTTTAAGTCTAAATTCACTGTTCTCTGAGGGCCATTCCAGTTGTCTGTTGCTCCGAGTTGGTTTTGTTCAAGACTAATGTCTGTTTTATCCAGGTTGCAAATTTGTTGCCATAAAATTGTTCCTAATAGTTTTTTGTTACCTCTTAAGGGCTGTGAGTTACACAGTGACCCCCCCCCCTCAGTGTATGGTATGGGATTGGAAAGAGAAAAGCAAAACAGCAGATACAATTTTGCATCCTCTTGCGTTTCTAAGTTTGCGTCCTTCTTTTTCCTCATTCCTTCTTTTTCCTTCGTTTTCCGGCATCTGGCCGGTGTTCACCCCAAGCCACACTTAGGTTCCGCCATTGGCCGGACTGGGACCGAGCAGGTCACTTAGCCACCAGAGTCTTACACCTGCCCCCCCGGCGTGTGGGCCGTAACGTTTCCTGCACAGGCACCTGGGTCCCCAGAGAGCGTTGTGATGCGGGGGATGGTCTGCGGGTCCCCCGAATGCATGCTAGGGCAGTAGCAGCGCTGAGAGCTTCTGGGAGCCTCGGCTCCCCGCGGGCAGTGACTGCTTCACACGCTGAACTCCGAGAATCGGGTTTGCGCCCTGCGGCTCCCGTCTGGAAACACTTCACTCTCGGAAGCTCCTCGGACGCTAACGCAGAGCTCAGCGACAGGGACCCGCACGAGAGGCCGACGAGGGGCCTCTGAAGGGGACACTTGGGGACGAGCGGCAGCGTCACGTTCTCTGCTTTCTGTTTCTCGCGCCCCAGGTGCCTGGTCTACCCATTTCTGATCCGCGGAGGGAAGCCGACCCCGCTGTACCTGTGCCTGATCGCCTTCCTGTTCTGCGCGTGCAACGGCTACCTGCAGAGCCGGTACCTGAGCCGCTACGCCGTGTACGCCGACGACTGGCTCGCCGACCCCCGGTTCCTCGCGGGTGAGTGTCCTCGCCCTGCCCTGCCCGGCCGGGCGTGAGGCTGACAGTTGCTTTCCAGCCGTCTGCAGTGAGAAAGCCCAGAGGCCTCGCGACGCTGCATGGCCCCAGGGCCGGCCAGCGTGTGCCCAGGGCCCCGAGGCAGAGCTGCTCGCTCACAGGCGGAAGCCCACGGCGGTCCTCGGGCGAGCCCAAAGCTAGCCACGGGCAGCAGACAGCGCACCAAGAGCCTGTGCCTGCCCCGTGGGTGCCCTTGACCCGCCTGCTGTCTTGGCACGAGCAGAAGCTGGGCTGGGCGACCTTCCAACTGGCCGTCTGGCTGTGAGGATCACACAAGCCTGAGCAACGATGAGGCTGTGAGGCGAGTTGTGGGGTGTTGCATCGTTCCGGGTGAATGCAGGTCTCCGCGTTTCCACGTTCTGACTGCAAGCGCACAAGTTCCCAGCAAAGCGGCAATGAATCGTGGGCGACGGGACTTGGGAACTTACTACAGAATTCGGTGCAAACTGCTTGGGAAAGAGGCTCCCTGGTGGCGGGACCCCAGGGGCTCGAGACCCTTCCTGTCCAGCGATGCGGCATGGCCTGTGCTGACCATGGGCAGGTCCTCAGCGCGGTGGCAGTAACGGTGGGCAGTCAGCGATGGCACTGCCCGGCGCGTGGTCTCTACGGCACGTGCATGCCGGCGTGAGGCTCCACATGCCCTCCAGGTTTTGTAAGATTTCTCAGAATAATCAAGTTAACATTTTTAAAAATCAAACCGAGTCCCTGCCCTCAACACACACCATTGTGGGGGTGTCTCTGGGATTCCCCGATGCCACGGTGCCAGGCCTCCCAAAGAGGCGAAAACCCTCACGCACCTGCAGCGTGGGCGAGACCCCTGGGCGGGTGGGCATGCAGGCAGAGGTCTGCTTGGGGGGAGGGGGGGCGCTCGGAGACAGCCGGCAGGGCTGCAGGGCCCGTGAGCAGGAAGGAGCCGCCGGGAAGCTTGTCCGACGGTTTCCAAAGAGAGGAAAGAAATGAGATTAGCTGGAGGAACAGCCCCAGCCCCAGAGGGCCACACACCCGTCAGTCACCCTGGTGGCCCTGCAGGCTTCACGCCCCTCCCCGCAGAGCAGAGGTGGTCCGTGCCCGCACACCCTCTCGGGCCCACGGATGCCGCAGACGCCCAGGTGAGCCCTCACCTGGGACGTGCACACCTGTGCGCAGAACACAGCCCCGTGCCGTCAACATCCCAGGCACAGTTGCCTCACCATGACCCCAGCCATCGGTCAGGGTGTCCCGATGCCTGAGGTCGTTACCAGTGTCAGAAAAACGAAGGTCTGCTCGACGCTGTCACCGCAGGTGGGGGCGGCGGCAGTGACCGGAAGGTGGCCAGGGCGCCACCAGCGTGGGGCAGGCGGCCCTGTGGAGTTGGGCCCCTCCGGGCTCGGCGCCCACGTTTTGCCGATCATCAGACCTAACGGCCCCGCCTCTTGGCCGCAGGCTCCGCGCTGTGGCTGGCGGGCATGCTGATCAACCTCCACGGGGACCACACCCTCAGGTGCCTCAGGAAGCCGGGCGAGACGGGCTACAAGATCCCACGAGGTGCGTTCGGGGGGGCACTGCTGTTCACCGGTCGCTGCAGAGACAAGGCAGCCCCTCCGTGGCTGGACCGGATCACTGGGCGACGCCGGTCCGTGCTGGGGGCCGTGCCTGCCCGCCGCGGCCGTCTCACGGGCGCGCTGCTGTCTTCCAGGAGGCCTGTTCGAGCTCGTCACTGCGGCCAACTACTTCGGGGAGGTGCTGGAGTGGGCCGGCTTCGCGCTGGCCTGCTGGTCGGTGCAGGGCGCGGCCTTCGTCTTCTTCACCTGCTGCACCCTGTCCGCCCGGGCCTGGACCCACCACCAGTGAGTGTGCCCCGAGCGCGTCTCCTCTGCCCCCCGAGACTCGGGGGGGCGTGAGCACGTGAACTCGGACCCGAACGGCCCAGTCCCAGCTCGACCCCGGGCCTGAGAGGCGGGGACGGTGCCCTGGGCATCTCCACCTGGCCCGGCTGGGGGGTCGGCCTTCACCTCAGTGCTCGCTCCACCCCCGCTGAGCCTCTGACTTTATGTTCTGGAGTCGAAGGTCAAGTTCAATGTCAATCGGGCTTGGGGCTCTGACTAGGACCGAGAGTGGGAGCCCTGACTGCAGTCATGGCACCACAGGCCCCCACGGGCAGCCCCTCTGCTGTGAGGACCTGGCCCCCCGGGGCTGCTGGGCCCTGCTCAGCCCCCCACGCGCATGGTCAGCTTTGCCCAGGTCCCCGAGGCTGAGGGCCTTGCACCCGCCTGACGGGAGCCCCAGGAGGAAAGCCAGGGCCGAAGAGAACCCCAGGGTCTCCCCAGCCCACAGAGGGAGAAACCGAGGCCCTAGGCTGAGGCCTGGGAGCAGCGAGGGGCCGCCCGCCTCCAGACAGGCCGCGCCGCAGCCATGATGGAGCCTCCTGGCCCTGAGGCCCAGCCTGGGAGCAGGGGCCCCTCGCTGCCCCCCCAGTCCCGTGTCAGGTCGGCGCTGGCCTTTCTGACACCCCAGGCCCCCGGCCGCAGCTCGCGCCTCCAGCTGCAGGGGAGGAGGAGAGTGGTGAAGAGCGGTTCACGTCTGAAGACGGGGTAGCCCAGGAGTGGGGTCGTCGGGTCCTCAGGTGACCCCACCTCTCAGGCGCCCCCGTGCCAGGAGCCCGCTGTGCCCAGCGCAGCCCACGGGGGGCCTGTCCTCTCAGCTGCTGACAGGCGTGAGGGGCGGGTGGTGGGTGGAGGGGTGTCGGGAGGGGGTGGGTGTGGCGCAGATGACGCTGCTTCAGGTCGGCGCTGGCCCCGCCCAAGGGGTGCGGACGTCCATGCCCACGCTGTGGGGGTGCCCCCTGCAGCCAGGGCCCCGAGTGGGGAGCGGGCTCCTGAAAGGGGGCGGTCAAAACCCAGACACACGTGCGTTAAGAGGCCACGTGTGCTGACACCTGGACCCGGACGGCCAGCAGGGAGCCCCGGTCAGCTGTGGCCGCGCCCTGTCCATAGAGCTGGGTCTGGAGAAGATCTTGGGGTCACAGAGCATGACGCTTGCAGACGTGCCTGCTTGTCCGGGCCAGGAGAGGCAGCCCCACCCCGCAGCGGGGCGGCAGCTTTGGGGGCAGCAGCCCCCGCCAGTGTCCAGGTGAAGCGTGTGGGCGCTGCCCAGCCCGCGGGCTCTGCCGTCAGGCCCTTATCGTTACGGGAAGGACAAAAGCAGACAGGGCTCAGATGCGCAGTTCTTATTCCTTTTTAAAAGTCGGTCTCCCCGTGGAGGGAGAAACAGCGCCTTCTGCTAGCACAGCGAACGTGTTTCCTGTTTCTAATGTTCTTTCTCTCACTTTAGGTGGTACCTGGAGAAGTTTGAAAATTATCCAAAGTTCAGAAAAATTATAATTCCGTTTTTGTTTTAAGTCCACGATCCATGGAATTCTCTTTGATTTGAAGCTTCTGACGCTTCTCTAAGGACTTAGAAACGAATTCTCATTCCCCTGCTGCTTCAGTGTCAAGATTTGCTCTCGGGCGCATTCCCCCCGTGAGCTGTGAGCTGTGAGGCCAAGCGGATCACGGCGCGTGTTGAAGCCTCCCCTGACGCCAGGTCGGGACTGGCCGCCTCTCTCTGGGGGTCGACGCTCGGTCAGTGTGCGAGGGCTCGGGGCCTCCAGCTCTCCCCAGCCGCCACTTCTGGGTCGCAGGCGGCGCCGCCCTCCATAGTGACCTGCTGCTCAGGGTCCCCTCGTCCCCCAGGTCAGAGCTGGAGCCCCCAGTCCAGCCCCAGCACCAGAAGACCTCTCAGCTCCCACAAAAGCCAGGATGGAGAGGCGAGGGCTGGACACGCCACGGTCAGGGCCCCTGCCGGGCTCGCGAGGGCAGCGCTGGCCTTCTGGGGCTTGAGGGGCCTGCTGTGTCCCGGGCTCCAAGCGCTCCTGGCACGCCCCAGTGTCCACTCAGCTGCCATAAGGCATCAGCCTCCGGGCGAAGAGGCTTTTCTTGCTGCCTCTGGGCACGATCAGATTTGAACCTGGAGGGCGCAACGAGAGCACTGAAGGTGCCCCTTTAAGTACCTCTCAGTCTTGCAGAGCAGAGCCTGGAACCGCTGCTCACCCAGACACCGCGAGGTCGCGGGGGAGGGGCGGCCGTGCCACCATTGGGCCCGTGGGTCTCTCCAGAGTGGGAGGCAGGTGGCCACTTCCCGACGGGGCCGCCTGGCGCCTGGTGCCTGTGGCGACGGCGCCACGGGGCAGTTGGATGCGACACACGTGGACAGCAGCTCCGTGTCGGCCAGAGGCCTGTGTGGCCAGCTCTGGGGCTTTGTTGCCGCTGTCCGTCCCCAGCCCGTGGTCCCCCCAATCTGGGTGGAGAAGGAACCCCGGCTGGGAGGCTGTGGGAGCCCTTGGCACCCTGTGAACATCTCCCGAGCCGGCCCTCAGGCCCTGCTGGTGGGGACACCCCACCGCCCCGTGGAGAGGACACCTGGGGCCTGCCCATGACCCACTTGTGCTGGACGGAGGCCCTACGTGTCCAGCCTGCACCCAGGCCACCTCGGTGGGGGCAGCCGGTGCCCGGGACCCCCAGTCTTCTTACAGGGACCTTATCCTTAGTTACCCATGTCCCCGGCTTTTGGGGTCTTATGGTTTCAGAATTATACAGGCAACTGTGGGGCCTCCCCCGTGGCACAGCGGTTGGGCACTGCGCTGTGGAGCTGTCGGCAGCAGCAATGCGAGTTCGACGCCTGGTCGGGGAGCTTCCCACATGGTGCGGCAGACCTCTCCTGCCTCGCCCGCTGCTCCCCTCAGCAGTGTGTTTCTGGTCTGCCTGTTCTGCTCCCCGCTCTGTCTCTGGTGACCCCTCTCACCGCCCCACGCCTCTGGCCTGCACCCCAGCTTGTATGCACAAATAAATAAATCTTAATTTTAAAAACACAGGCAACTGTGCTTCATTTTAACTAAAATAGTGCTTTTGCAGAGAGATTTTATTAGTAAATGAACTTTGTTCTGACCCAGTAACCCTCAAAGCCATAAGCAGTGACCGTGCTGGGTCTCCGGGAGAGGGCAGAGCTGTCCTGCTGGGCTGGACGGTGTCCTGGAGGGGCCTGGCCAGCGCCCGCCTGCAAGTCAGGGGCTGTGGGCGCTTCTCGGGGTGACTGAGGCACGCAGAGCCCGTCCCCCTGCTGCTGCCCTGGCCCTGTCACGGGCCGGGGCTGTCCGTGACCGCTGAGGAGAGTCATAGAGGCTGCTAAGCCGTCATCCGGCTAATCTTCGGGCGGCTCTGCTCCAGAGGCCACACCTGACGTCACGCTCAGACTGGGCCCCGTACAGACGCCTCTGCATGTCTGTTAAGGCTGCTTTTGGGTCGTTGCTATTTGTTAATTATAAATGAAAATTATTTAAAAGATTTATCTATGCACACAAGAGCTGGGGTGCAGGCCAGAGGTGCAGGGGGTGAGAGGACTCCCCAGAGACAGAGTGGGGAACAGAACAGGCGGATCCACTGAAATCCACTGCTGAGGGGAGCAGCGGGGAGGCAGGAGAGGTCTGCTGCGCCCTGTGGGAAGCTCCCTGGCCGGGGATCGAACTCGTGCTGCAGTGGCTGCGGACAGCTTCATAGTGCTGCGCTTAACCCGTTGCGCCACCAGGGAGGCCCATAAATGAGATTTTTAACTGTCCACTCTGCTTTGACAAAGCTGCCCTTAAACTTCAATCAGTGCCCATGACAGCAGGAGGCCACAGAGCCCAGAGTGTCTGAAACGGTGACTCCGGGAAGCAGCAAACAGGCACTGGGCTGACGAGGGGGGAGGTAGAGGCACGGCCGCCCCGGAAGACCCCAGAAGGTGGGAGCCAGGAACCGCGGATCACGCAGCAGCCGGCGCTGGACCCGCGGCCCGGGGACCACAGGCAGCCCACAGCCGGCCAGAGGGCCTCTCGCGGGTGGCCCTAGAGCAGGGAGGCCTCAGGCCAGCGCGGGAGGACCGTGCTGTCTGGCAGGGGAGCCAGGGGACAGGCAGGACGCCGGACGGAGAATGATGCCGCTGGAGAAGCCCTGTGCCCGCTGGGGCCGCGGGGAGACTGGCGAGCCAGCGGGCCTGGACACGCCCTCGGTCCGGAGTTCGGGCAGCGCCGGTGAGGGCGTGAAGCAGGACTGGGAGGGACGCGGCCGCAGGGCCCGCTGCGCCTGGCGGGGACCCCAGGACCACGGACAGCGCCCCGGCCAGGGGCAGACGCCCAGGGTGCTCTAGCGGGAGGCCCTGAACCCCTTGTTGGGGCCGTGGTGGGAGCGGGAAGCACCTGACCCGCGGCCCCGCCCCCAGGGCAGGCGACACGTTTCTCGGGCTTCAGGTCCGGCCTGTCCCGCGGGCCTGCGGCTCCCTGGGCGGCCGCGCGGAGGATACATGGGGAAGGGCTCAGCTCCGTCCGAGAAAGCAGTTTTACGGCCCGTAGCCGAGGAGGGTGCGCGCCGAGCGGCGTCTGGGAGTGAGTGAGCAAGGAGGCGCATCCGCGGCGGAGCCCCGAGACCGGGAGGGAGGCGCCAGGTGTGGCGGGGCGGGGCAGCCGCAGCCAGGGGCAGCCCCCTGCCTCGGACACCGCGTGTTGGGGGCTGCAGCGAGGGAGGCAGCAGCGGGACCGCAGGGAGCCAGGTGAGCTGGGGCTGGGGAGAGGGGCTCAGGCCTCCAGGTGTGAGGCTGAGGCTGTCTTGTTTAGGGAACAGAGGACTTGAGCTGACACTTAGTTCAGGAGACACACCTGTGACAACAAGCAGGTTCCAGAGCTGCCAGGAGGGAAATGTGGGTGACAGCCGAGCCCCATGGCGAGGGCAGGGAGGTCCCCAGGCTACGATGCCAGTTACAGCAAAACAGAAGGAGCTCGAGGGGACTGTCCGGTGAGGTGGCCAGAAAGATTAAAGACATACCAGAGGATTTCACACATGAAAGGAATCAAAGAAAACAAAGCAAGATAATCATACTTAGTGGACATGGACAACCGAAGTGGTTTCTGAGGTCAAGCGGGAGGCCGGAGGGAGGAGGGGGGAGGGGATGAGGAATGGCGTAGAGAGAGGGAGGGAGGGAGGGAGGACACAAGGAGAAGAGAAAACTAGGAATTTTCTTCCCTTCTTTCTCATTCTCTCCCCTCCTACCTTCACCCCTTCCTTTTTTTCTTCCATACTTTCTCTTCCCTTTTTTTGATTTCTCAATAGTTAGCACCCACCAAAGGTGAACTAACTCACCTTTGTGACGCCCAGTCTTATACTTTACCCATTTGGTGGGGACCAGCACACTGCTGTGGAGGGTGACGATACCCGACAACACGCACAGACTCTGAGAGCTTGGCTGAATTTTGTAAGTTAGGAAATTTTAACCATAAACAAAGAATGAGTTCTTAAATGTTGTGCTTGTTCTCTGAAGATCACTCACATAATGAATTTAATGTGAACCATTGCAGATTTTAGGAATTTCATTCCCAATATTCATTTCACCTGGACTTCGAGCACCTGCCAGCCTGCCTTCCTTGGCGAAGCCCAGAAGTACCCATCCCACAGCGCCCTGGAGAGAGAGAGGAGGGGCAGGGGGATTGAGCACAGCTGAGCACGCCCTCAATACAGACCACGATACCGTGAGAGGAGGCAGCTCAGGTTGGAGGAGAAAGCAAAGTTTACACTTAAAATAGTGCATGTGAAAATTTCCCTTTATGTAAGAAAGATTAATTTCATTTTCAAAGGCTTTGCACACACACAAATCATCACTGCATGATTTGTGCAAATCATTCCAATTTTGCTTTTTCTAGAGGCTTGCTGAGGGTCAAATAACCATCAGGACATTTAATGGTTCATGACCTCTGCCGTCCCCCCTTACACAACACCCTGACCTTAAATGTCAAAATCTATCAAAATTGATTTTCACTGTGAAAGTCCCAAACATGAACGATTTCTCACTAACACATGAGTGATGACTTGTTTACTCCCCTCAGTAAATTGTGCCACATGTTTCTACAAAGAGTCTAACAACTCGGGTTTTCTCCAAGTTGGGTTCCCCAGGGCACAGGCAAACTGGCTTGAAAAGGCAAAAATTCGCTGAGAAAGCCAACTGAACGAACACAACATCACCCAACTTTTTCTGTTAAAAAAAGCTAGTGCCGAGCCTCCCTGGGGGCGCAGGGGTTAAGTCTCAGCCTATGAAGCTGTCCGCAGCCACTGCAGCACGAGTTCGATCCCCGGCCAGGAGCTTCCCACAGGGCGCAGCAGACCCTCCTGTCTCCCCGCTGCCCCCTCAGCAGTGTGTCTCAGTGGATCCGCCTGTTCTGCTCCCCATTCTGTCTCTGGGGAGTCCTCTCACCCCCGCACCTCTGGCCTACACCCCAGCTCTTGCATGCATAAATAAATAAATCTTAAAAAAAAAAAGCTAGTGCAAAAATATTCTTATCCTGTAAATACATCTCTCCCAAGTCAGAGTGTGGGTGAGTCACTTCCAAGCCCGTGTTTCTGCTCGGGGCCGCAGCGGGTGGGCCACATAAGGGGCGCGTTAAGGCTTTCTCTTTCTCTTTCTCTCTCTTTCTCTCTCTCCAATACAGTTCACGGACGCCACTGGGCAGGTCTCAAGGCGAAACTGTCCCGTGTTCAATCCTGCCATGCTGGTTCTGTAACCGGTGACCGAAGCCGAACACAGTTCCAGCTGGCAGCCCCTGGAGGGGTACTGGTGAGGATGGGGAGCCCCAGCGAGAACGCGAACAAAGTATCGGGTCTGGGTGGAGACCCTGATAAGAAATACCAGGGTCTGGAGCAGCCCCCAAGGTTCAGCATTTGGGCATCAGTGTTTGGGATTCAGCTTTTAGGATTTCAGCGTTTTGGGGTCTTCAGGGATTCCGAGGTCAGCCATTTCTGCTCCATCATGAGGATCTTCCAGAAGTCTCCTGTGGCTCCTGAAGGCCATGGAGAGGTCTCCAGCAGCCAACGTCCAAGAGGAAAAGCTCAGAGGCTTTGCAAGTAGCCAAGTGCAGGGTAAACGAAGGCGGCATCAGGATTTTCTGCCCTGCTGCCATTAGATTTGATGATGGGCGCCTGCGGTCTCGCACGTGTGCCTCGTGGTGCGTGCGCGTGCGTGAGCGGGCGCCCCTGGGCCTGGAGAGACGCTCTGTGAGGGTGGGGTGCCAGAAGTGGGGGCTCCGCTCAAGGCAGCAGCGCGGAGAGCAGTGGAGAGCAGGGACGGACGGCGCGACCTCAAGTGTCTGCTTGAGCCCATGATGAGCCTGCCGGGTCTGGGGAGGCCGCAGCACACTGAGCGGCTGAAACCGCTCCTGGCTTTGCCACCTTCCTTCGGGGAGGGGCTGGAGTCAGCCGCCTGCACAAGCGGCACCTCCCCCCGGTGAGACCCCCAGAGGCCCCCGTCAACCCAGAAGGGCCCTTTGTGGACTCGGCGTCCCCTCTGCCGCCCCAGGGCCCGCGCCACAGCTGGGCGAGAGCTCCCATGTCCCTGCCTCCCACCCACGCGCCTGCTTCCCGCGGAGAGGCCGGCCCCCTTCTTCCTCCACCGCCCCCACCAGCCCCCGGGGTCCAGCAGAGCCCAGGCCCACTCGTGCGCCGGCGCAGGAGACAGCTGTGCGGCCCGAGGACAGTCGGGGGCCACATCTTTTCCGCTCGGCCTCCTGTTCCGTTAGGACCCGCAACTGACCGGTGGGGCCCACCCCGGGGAGGGCACCTGCGTGAGCTGGCCTGCCCGCCCGCCTCCGCCAGAAGCAGCCTCCTCCGCACACCAGACTTGTGCTGAGCCAAACACCCGGGCCCCACAGTCCAGCGAGGGTGATGCACAAAACGAGCCTCGAGGGGCCCCCCGGAAGGCAGGGCAGGTGGAGGGTGCAGACTCACCACCCACACGGGGCAGTGTGTCCACGTCTGGCCGGCCCGGCCCCGGCCCGCCCGGCCTGGGCTCGCTGCCCTTCCCACTGTGGGTCGTCTCCAATCCTGATGCGTCAGAAGGAAATAAATGGCGCTGGCCGGTCAGCAAAGCCCCCGCTCCCGGCAGACCTCGTGCCCCGAGTGCACGACAGCAGCTGATCGGCACATCCATCCAGGGCCCCCACCCAGGAACTGCTGCAAGTGGACCCCTTTCAAGATTTGATTTTGCTTCGATGACATTC
Source organism: Scalopus aquaticus (assembly GCA_004024925.1). NCBI lineage: Eukaryota > Metazoa > Chordata > Mammalia > Eulipotyphla > Talpidae > Scalopus > Scalopus aquaticus. The sequence continues at coordinate 85,553 of PVIJ01004236.1, read as the reverse complement.
TCCACTTTTCCCTGAAGAAATGGGGCTGGAAAGCTGTTCCTTCACGGCTGACTCACGGAATTCAAGGGTGATATTTCAGAATGTTCACCTTGCACTGATAAAACCTCATCTCTGTCACGTGTAGTACAGATGAAATATGAGAGAGTTGCCTCTGCCGTTCCTGGCCTGCTGGGGCTCTGGGTTTGCAGAGAATGAAGACACATTTCGTGGCGCAAGGCAGGATTTGCACCTCCAGCCCCTGGCGGGCTCAGAGCCCAGAGCCTCTGCTCAGTGCCGGCCTCCTGACTTCTGGGGGTGGGCCGGGGCTCTCTGTCCTGCCGGTGAGGAACAAGAAAGTCAAATGCCCTGGGACTGGAGCGTGAAGGGGGCTCAGACAGGGCTGAGAAGGGGCCCCTTCCCGGGTCCCCGTTGAGAGACTGACAGCAGCGACTGCTGTGTCTGCCCTGTGGGAGGGCGCAGAACCCCACACCTGCCGTGTGTGCAGCCTCCCGGTAGAAGGGACCCACCCAGGGCACCCCCTGCCCAGAGGCCCTCGTTAGCCTCTCCCCTGAGCAGGTGCCGGAGAACAGGTGCTACGGAGTGTCGGGAAGAGCGGCTCCTCAGGGCCGTGCCGGAGCGCTGCCTGGACGGACACATGAGGGAGGTTTCCCGGGCCCCGAGAGCTGGGCGATGGCGGCGTGAAGGGCCGACCTGGCCCCAAAGACGAGGCCCTCGCCGCCCAGGGCTCCTCGCTTCCCCTTGCTCCCGGCGGGCCCCTCGCAGAGCTGGCGGGAGGGTGGTGGGGGCTGCACAGTCGGGCGCAAGGCCAGGACCCGGGAGCCTGCAGTGGCAGCGACCCGGGGCCCGGGGCAGGTTCTCTGATGCATGCAAGAGCTGGGCTGCAGGCCAGAGGTGGGGAGCAGTGAGAGGACTCCCCAGAGACAGAGTGGGGAGCAGAACAGGAGACTGACGGAAATCCACTGCTGAGGGGAGCAGCGGGGCGACAGGAGGGGGTCTGCCGCGCCCTGTGGGAAGCTCCCTGGCCAGGGATCAAACTCGTGCTGCAGGGGCTGTGGACAGCTCCACAGGCTGAGACTTAACCCCGGCGCCCCCCGGGAGGCCTGGCTTTTTCAGGCTTTTAATGATCTTTCTCCATCACTTGTAGTGGGCAGCCAGGTGCCCGCAGGGGCGGGGGCTGCACGGCTGGGAGCGGTGGGCTCTGGGCGAATCTCCACTCTCTGGGCTTGCTCTGACGTCTCCCCAGGCCCAGGTGCGCCCACTCACGCAGCCCACACACCCCAGGTGTCCACCGTGGGGCTGCCTGCGCCCAGCGGGTGCCTCCCGCATTCAGGGCGGCAGGTGACAGCGTGGAGGCCGCAACGCAGACGTCCGAGCAGCTTCATTTAACCCTCAGAGCGCCTATGAAGAGTCTGGAGCTTGGGACTTGAGACATTTCGGAAACCAGAAGGCGACTAGTTCATAATGCCGGGGGGTCACCCACGCTGAGAGTGGGGGAGGGGCCGCCACTCAGCAGCAGATGCCCTTTGAGGGACCCTGGTCCGTGTCCAGCTCGGGCAGTTCTTTGGGGTGGCAAAGCCCCACCCCTCACGGGGGACAGTCCCAGGCGTCAAGGTCAACCAGAGCTGAAGCTGCCGTGGAAACTCCCGCATCCTGCTCCCATCTGAAGGTGCTTCCTCTGCGGGTTGTCCTCCTAGGAGTGCCGTCTCCCCATCGCGACGGGGAGGGGGGGGCTGTGTGCACCCCCTGGCGGCTGGCACGGTGTTGGTGTCCTGTGTTGGTGTCTTGGTGTGTGTTAGCTTACGGGGAACTTGCGGCATCCAAGTTAACTTTCCCGGGACAGCATTAAAGCAAGCCGGTCCTCCCAAGGAGATACGCGATTTCTCGCTAGTATAGCCGGGCTGGCCGAAAAGACGCGTGTGGGAGGCAGAATTGCAGGAATTCGTCAAATTAATCAGCGCTGACATCATTGCAAAGTCTTCTCCAGTCTGGGTCGGAGGCTCCCTCACCGCCCAGCTGCAAAATCTAGTCTCCCTGTGCCAGAGGCATCCCTATTGTTCAGCCTGCCGTGCTCTCTAGTTGAAAGCACCTAAAAAAGGAAATGTTAATTGGCATTGGTCCCTTCCCCAACAATATCAAAAGCAGCCTTAAGGGAACGGTTGGCCCTATGGCTTAGAAACATATTCATTCCTGAATTGGGAGCCAAATTCTTTCTGCTTCGAATGGGAAATGGCTCCAGCAGCCTGTGGGGAGATGAGGAAGCACCAGCACTGAGTGACAAACACGTGAATTAATAAAAGCTCCACATCATATGTCATCAGGGAAATGCAAATTAAAACAACCAGGAGACACGACTACTCACATGGCCCGACCCTAAAGTACCCGGTGCTGGTGAGGATGGGGGCAGAAGGAGCTCTCGTTGGCGGCTGGCGGGCGCCGGTGATACAGCCACTTTGGAAGCCACAGTGGCAGTTTCTAGAAACCAAACATCCTCTTTCCATGAGATCCATCTACCTACCGACCTAGGTGAAAGGACTTGAAAACTTGCAACAATTAAGAACACAACTTTGCATGGAATCACTGAAACTCATGGGCCTCCCTCGTGGCTCAAAGGGTTAAGCGCAGCGCTGTGGAGCTGTCGGCAGCTGCTGCAAGAGAGTTCGATCCCTGGCCAGGGAGCTTCCCACAGGGTGCAGCAGACCTCTCCTGTCTCCCCGCTGCCCCCTCAGCAGTGGATTTCAGTCGATCTGCCTGTTCTGCTCCCCACTCTGTCTCTGGGGAACCCTCTCACTGCCCCACACCTCTGGCCTGCACCCCAGCTTGTATGCATAAATAAATCTTTAAAAAATGAAAATGAAGGTGTGTCCTTCATGCACTGTGTCCTCACCCCTCCCCCTCCTCCCTCTCTGCCCCTCTCTCCCCCTCCTTCTTCCCTCCAAGTTGATGTCTCTGGACAGAGGCTGGCTCAGAGCCTGGAACCCTTGGCATAACGAGGTTGCTCCTTAAATATTTACAGATTCAAATGCTTTTCTGTCCTCAGAACTCCCCCTTGCTGTCTGGAGCATTTGGAGGTGAATAATGTCTGCCTCTAGTTTGGGACTGTGGCAGTCCTCAAAAGCCCTGCGCCCTACGGCTGTGGGGCAGGTTTCTCCCTGTGATGCCCGTTACCATCTGGGTGGCCTCGCCAGGCGGGGAGCGCCAGGGTCTGGCCAGCAGGCTGCCCCGGGGAGACAGGCTCAGAGGCGGGGCGAGACCTGCTGGGACAAGCCTGCAGTCGGGGGCACTGGGCAAAAACTCAGGCTGTGCCAGCCAAGCCCAGCACCCCTCCTACAGCGCCCTCAGGCAGTGTCCGGTGACTGCAAATCAGCGCGGAAGGACAGCCCCGGGTTCCCACCCACTCGGGTCTGGGAGGAGGGGGCAGCATCGGGACAGGGGAGGACAAGGTGCAGGGAGCGGCCAGAAGCGTCCAGAACACGGAGCGGCCTGCGCCGCAGCTCAGAGACAGGGAAGCCGGAGGTTGCTGGGACTGAGTCCAGCATCTGGGAGGCCCAGGACCCCAGGACCCCAGGACCCCAGGACCCCAGAGACTGGGAGAGGGATGGGCGGGGCCGGGGGTGTCTGGGCTGGGGGCAGGGGCGGGCTGGGTTGGAGTGGGGGGCCGGGGGCGTCTGGGCTGGGGGGCAGGGGCGGGCTGGAGCGTAATGACGGGGGCACCTGGGCACCAGCTCTGTTCTCAGGGAGAGCTGCCCCTGTCCCTCTCCCCTGCTGCCCACGCCCTTGGCGAGCTCTGCCTTGGGGGCGTGGGCAGGTTTGGCGCCCTGTCCTTCCGGGGCTTCCTCAGGAGCACCCCGGGAAGCCCCCGGGCCCAGCGGGCGTGGCCTGTCTCTCCTGCTGTCTCTGCCGCCGCAGCTCTTCTCCCCCAGGACTCGGGTGGGGAGCAAAGGTGGGGGCGCAGATGGCTGAGCTGGGCCCTGTCTCCTCCTTTCTTATTATGGAGGAGAATGTGCTTCTGCTGAAGCCCCTGGCGCAGCGCCAACAGCGACCCCTCCCCAAGTCATGTCCACCCGGACTCCCAGGAGACGACCTGACGGGAGGCGGGGCTTCACGGGGCGCTGGCGAAGGGGCTGAGTAGGCGGGTCCCGTGGCCAGGGACTGGCGCCCCGAGGAGGCAGCAGAGTCCCCGGGGAGGAGCGCCAAGGCTGGGGGGACTCGCCAGGGGCTGGAGCCCCAGGGGCGGGCGAGGAGGAAGGGCCCTCTCCGGAGGCCCGGTCCGGCTCCACCAGGAGCAGCTGCTGCTTCCAGCGTCTGCTGTGCGGTAACCGCCACGCAGCCCAGGGAAACCGAGGCAGCCCGCGCCGACTTCCTGTGCCTTGGAGAAACACCCGAACGGACGCAGCAAGACGCAGCCCCAGTGGCGACACAGACCGCAGCTTGGAGCGCTCCGCGGGACCTTGTTTCCGGGCGCCCCGCGGAGGAGGGCGAGGCTGCCCGCGGAGGGCGCGGAGGGCGCGGAGAGGGGCGCGGAGGGTGCGGGGCCGCGCGGGGCGCAGCTTACCACCACCAGTTTCTCCCAAGTCCAAGAGGAGGCTTCTCTTTTTCTTTTTCATTTCTCAATTTGGCTCCAAATCTATACTATTTATTTATTTATTTATTTAATAATTTATTTGTTTATCTATCTCAGAGACATTTGAACAGGTGAATACACCTAGCACGCCATTCGGCGACATCACGGGGAGCTAACTTTCCGGTCAATAGCGTTCTCCAGCCGGCAGCTGGGCGTCTTTCAGTCACGGACTTTTCCTGCTGTTTTCTTTTGTCTATGATTTTGAAGCATTTTGAAACATGAATCTTCTTCTTTCTCAAAACTAAGGGGTTTTGACATCTCCATGAGTTTTAAAAAATTCCATCTCATTGTTTATTTTTTGAAATAAAAATGGCAGAGCGGCGGCTGTCCTGCAGGCGATTTGCAGTCCACTCTACATGGAGAAATGGCGGCGGCCAGGCCCATTGGCAAGTCCACCTAATCCCCGGGCCTCTGTGTTTGAGGTCTCCCCTCTTGCGGAGCCGCCTCTGGGGATGGGTCTGTGCCCACCGGCCGGGCTTCAGGGACACAGGGACCCCGCCTGCTCCCTGGCACACGTCCCCCGGCGCTGCCCAGTGCTGCTGCCCAGTCCTCCTGCCGGAATGTTCCGCTGTCAGAGTCCGCGCCGCATCGGCACCGTGGAGGCGATTTCTATAGGGCCCGATTGCAGGGCTGGCCTGGCTGAGCCGCTGCTCCGCCCCTGCGGGCTTGGCCTCGGGCCACCTGGGATTCCTCCTCTGGGAAGGACGGGGTCAGGCCCGCCCGCCTGCTGGGAGCCTCCCGCGCCTCGAGTTACAGGCAGCTGAGGAGTTCTGGGGCCGCTGCGCATCTAAATGGGGTGACCCAGTGCCCCGAGGCCAGGGACCTAGGGTTTCAGGTGCAAAAGTGCCAACTCCAGTGGGTGCCAGACCCGAGGCCCCTGGGCGGCAAGCTCCCCGCCCTGTCCCGCAGTCGGCTTGCAAAGGAGAGACCGAACCCAATTCAGTGACGACTGGGGCTGGCGGCCAGTTTGCAGAAAGTCCAGACGACAGAGCATGCTCAGGACCCCGCAGGGCAGTGACGGAGGCAGAGCCTAGGCGGTGGGACAGACGGCGCGCTCCTCGGCAGCCGAGAAGAAAGACAGGTTAAAGGACAGAAAGGGTTAGAGTCCTTGAAGGATATGAGTCAATGAGTTGCAATTTATTGGCCTGTTTTGGGGAAAAAAATTAAAAACTTCATAAGGAAATCAAAGCGCTCATTGTGGAGTAGTTCTCTGATGGCATTAAGACAGCAGCAGCAGAAGCATGAAAGCTGTGATGTGACAGCGGCATGACTACGCCATTTAAAACAGGAATGCGTGCAACTCAGAAACAGCGCGGATGCAATGATGTATCATCTGGGACTTGTTCAAAGTAATGAGAGGGAGTGGGAGGGGTAGTAGGAGCTTGGCCACCTGGACACAATCACTGGAGCTCGGTCAGGGACCAGCAGGGATTCCTCTAGCTACTCTTGCTTCTATTGGATCCATCTGGAAGTTTTCATAATTAAAGATAAAGGGAAGCTCAGTTCCCATGGATGGATGAGTGGATAAAGATGTGGGCTATGTATACAAAGGAATACTACTCAGCCATGAAAAAGATGAGAGCGTGCCATTTGTGGCAACATGGAGGGGCCTACAGGATATTGTGCGTTAGTGAAATAAGCCAGGTGGTAAAAGATAAATAGCATATGATTTCACTCACACGGAAGTTAAAGAGACTAAACAAATCAGTGAACAAAACAAAACAGAAACAAACTCTTAGATTATAAGAACAAAATATAAGGAGAAAAGAGGACAGGGTATGCGGCAGGGAAATGATGTCAAAGGGGGTCTCAACTCCAGAGCTGGGTGATACACAGGGTGGACCACACATACCTTCCTTTAGAAGGCTGTACCTGAAACTTATATAATGTTAAAAATCAATATTACTTCCATAAAAAAGTGCAAACCTAAAAAAAGAGATGATTTGTTTTATAGGATTCACTCCCAAGATTCCCTTTAATGAGCAGCTCTGGAGCTTAAGAACGTTCCAAAAGTTCAGCATCCACCTTTGCAGAAACATGTCGTTGGAGAGCAGCCTCCGGGAGCACGGAGCGCCGGCGCAGTGCAGTGGAGACCTCCCTCACGCCCCTCTTCTCCATCCTGTACTATTTCCAGGGGCCAGAGGTCCCTCCCAAACTAGCTGTTGCCCAGGACTCTTAGAGCCTGGTTCGAGTGATATATTGTCACTGTCCCGGCCAGCTGCTGTACTAAGATGCTTTCTGGAGCAAATGAGAATGTGACAAGTTCAGAAAATGCCTCAAGAGTCAAGGAGGTTATAGCCCGAAATACCAGGGGGCCAGGGGGGCTGCGGCATGGCCAACGCGACTGTCCAGCCACCTTCCTCCCGTCTTCCCACATGGCCCCAGAGCGTGGCCTCAGCAGGCTACAGCAGGGCCGGCGTCCTCTGCAGCAGGGCCGTGTCCAGTGGTGAAGGGGGCATTTCCTCTTCTGGGTCTCATTCTGCTCACACGGAAGGATTTCCCCCGGAGGGTCCCAGCAGCCCTTCTCCCACCTGCGCCCACCTCTCTGCCCCCACCTGGCTGCAGCGTGCGCGAGCTGTGAGCCACGATCAGCTGCCTCTACTGACCAGCAGACCCGCACACTGGCTGGGGGCTGAGCGGCACCAAACGCCGTGAGCCCGAGTCTGGGCTGGCTGGGCTCTCGCGTGGGCTGGTCACTGCTTGCCCAGTGACGCCTGTCACCTGTCCACGTCCCGTGAACAGCTGAGTTTGGGAAGCCTGGATTAGGCGGACATTTTCAAACTTAGAGTCCCCAGGAGCCCGGTGGGCTGGCCGCAGGAAAGACGCTGGGCTCGCCCCTCACAGCTGCAGCAAAGTGGCAAAGGAGCAGAGACATCGGCCTTCAACAGCCGGGAGGAGGAATGTGGCCGCCGCGTGCACGCAGCGAGGGCGCAACGAAAGGGGCAGGAGAAGGTGCCTGCGCTGCTGGCAGCGCTCCTGGTGCGGAGCCATCCGCAAGGACACTGGGTGCCGCTGCGGTGGGCGGCCCCAGATACACACCCGCAACGGGGCCCGCACCGGGGAAGAGGGCGCACGGCCGGTCTCAGGACACCGGGTGCAGCCCTGGAGAACCTAGGAGCGGGGTGATGGCTGGCGGCTTGAGCTTGAGGGTCCCAATCTAAACAGCTGAAGCCCGAAGCGGAGGGGAGAGCCCATTCAGATGGCCGCGTCTGCTCCTGGAGAAGCTGTTTGCAGGCTGGGGCCATGAGAGTCCACACGCCTGCCCCACCCCGTCCGGTCCCCAGACTGACACCGCTGGCTAAGTGCGCGCTGGCGGCAGGCAGAGCCTGGGTCTCAGCAGCAGGCCGGGCTCGCCCCGGAGTCTGGTCTGGAAAAGCACGGGGGCCTGTCGCAGCCGCAGCCCCAGAGCCGCACCCCCGCGCCACCGGCCCATGCGTAGGTCGAGGCCGGCTTGGGACTGCCTGAGGAATCTGGCCGGGGAGCTGGCGAGAGGAGGGTGGCGCCAGGCTCCACCCCATGCACCTCGGGCGCCCGCAGGGCACTGGGAAGACCGAACCCAGCAGGCTCGCTCGGGGCAACGTTCACCGCCCTGCTGCCCCATCCCTTCCTGCTACCCCTCACGGCGCGGCTGTCTGAACTGGCCCAAAGACAGCAGTCTGAGAAAGAATAGCTGCCCAGGGACCTGGGTGAGCGCCCAGGATTATACCCAGTGTTGTGCAGGCCGGTATGGAGTCAACCTATTAAGATAAGAAAAGGAAAGTCCTTATAACCCATAAAAATAAAAAATGAAGACACAGAAGAAGCCACCACCAGCGCTGGGCAGGGGCGGGGAGGAGTCCCGGCCCAGCAGGACTGTGCGTGATGCCCGAAGAGAGCTGCGGGCGACACTTAGCCCACGCTGGCTGAATTAAGAAAACAGCGGAAGAGGCAAGACAGGGACACAGCAGAGATCAAGAAACGTGAGACCTCTACGACTAGCACTAATGGGTCTAAAAATGCTGTAATCATATTAAGGTATGATGGGGCTCGAGCAGACAAGCACGAGGGATGCAGAGACTGAGCAGGTGTGGAAGCACAGCGTGGTGCACACACACAGAGCCACAAAGAGAAAGGGAATTAAAAGATGAAGACAGTGTGAGCATCCTTTGGGGTATCCTAAAGAGAAACAGCCTCCATATTATTGGGATTCCAGAAGAAGAGAGAAAAAGAAAACATCTAAGGAAATAATTGCTGAGAATCATCTCAATCTGGGAAATGAAATAGATTTTTGGATCCAAGACCTGAACGTTCCAAACAAAGTAATGCCAGACAGACTGAAATACTCCCAGACATATTATAACAACACTGTTGAAAGCCAGTGACAAAGACAGTACATTAAAAGCATCGAGGGAAAGAACAGCCAGGGAACCCAATTACACGCCATAGACGTCTTAGTAGAAATCTTATTTATAGGCAAGAAGGGAATGGCAGGAGGTACTTAAAGTACTCAAAGTACTCAAAGGCAAAGATTTCTAGCCTCGAATCCTTTGCCCTGCAAGATTATCATTCAAGAGAGAAGAGTAAGGAAGAAACTTCATTGAAAAATAAAAACTAAAAGAATTTGTCCACACCTGCTGGCCATGGAGGAAGCACTAAAGAAGCTACTATAAACAACCAACACACAGGCAGAGGGGACACCACAGGATGACGCAAGTGCAGGAAACTAAAGCTGCAGCCCATCGATAAGCTTGAGAGCAGGCTCTCCAATGGACACAGGAATAGTCTGTTGTGTACTGACGTCAGCAGGCAAAAATCAACAGAAATAGAGCATAAAAGAGACAGACAAATTTAAACGTGTGTGTGTGTATGTGTGTGTGTGTGTGTGACAAAATGGCTATAAGCACTTACATCTCAATAACCACCTAAAATGTAAACAGCTCAAATGCACCAGTTAAAAGGCAGTGAGGGGCTGAGTGGATCTCAAAACAAAGTAAAACATTCTGCTACTTACAAGATACCCACGTAACCAACGAAGATCAGCACAGACCTAGACCGAAAGGTTGAAGGACAATCCTACAAGCAAATGGTGGTTAAAAAATTCAGGACCAGTTATATTTATACCAGATAAAATAGATTTCCAATTTCAAAAGGTACTAAGAGATAGAGATGGACATTCCATTATGATTAAGGGTCTAACACACCAGGAAGAAATAACATAAATATACATGCACCAAATGATGGGGCAAGGAACAAAAACAACTAATACAACAAAAAAGACATTGACAACAACACAATAATTCTAGGGGATTTTAATACTCATAACTACGGACAGGTAACAAGACGAAGAATAAATAAACACTACCCTTACGTGAGGAGCTTATACAAACACAGAACAGACAATTTAACCACCAAGAATCCAGCTAATAACGTGGGCAGCAGATCTGAGCAGACAGTCCACCACGGGGATATGCCAAAGGACACATAGAAACTAAACATGGAAAATGTTCATCCCCACATGTAATAAGGGAGATACAGGTCAAAGCTGCACTGAGGTGTTCTCTTATACTGTGGGAATGGCACCGGAGCAGGGGTATTCCAAGGACCCCCAACAGCAAGTGCTGGAGAGGGTATGGAGGAAGGGAAACCCTAGTTCCCCTGTTGGGAATGTGAACTGGTACAGCCATTTTGGCAAGGGATGTGGATTTAGCTTCAAATACTAGAAACGAAAATATCATATGACCCAGCCGTCCCACTCCTGGGCATCTCTTCAAAGAATGTGAAACCATCAACTCGAAAACTGTGTTCTGTGATGTTTACACCGCCCTAGTTACGACAGCGAGGGCAGGGAGACAGCAGAGCTCACGGAGAGAGGGCAGGCAAGAAGGCGTGGCTCGTCACACACGGAACATTCCCCGGCTGTAAGGAAAGACAAAATGCGGCCGACTGCAGTCAGCCGGAAGGCGCTCCGGGGACTCGTGTGGAGAGAAGCAAGGCAGAGTCTAGGTCTGGACGTTGACAGAGCAGATGTTTCACAAAGCAAAGCATCTATAAAAATGATCAGCCACTAATAAATGAAGTGAGATTTCTTTGGTTAAGAGGTCGAGGGAGGGAGAAAAGGTCAAATGGGTATAAGGGATGTGATGGGAAAAAATAAAAGTAAATATATACATCAAAGAATTGCCCAGGGAGTGTCTTTGAAACAAGGAGTCCCGAGTCTCCCTCCTGGAAGGCTTGTCTCGTGGTGAGGCCCAGAGATCTACAACTTACCCAGCACAGCTGATTCTGGCAAAGGGGGCCCGCAGCAGCCCCTCGGGCCAGTCGCCAAAGTCACGCGTAATTTCTAATATCCCTCCTCCAGGGTCAGGAGAGAAGAAGAGGGTTCGGGAAAGGTTCTTAAGTGATAAGAAAGACCTTGCCTGCCCCAAAATCTCAAGGACGCATTTAATTCTCAGAACTGTTTCTTAATTTATATTAGGAAATACATTGCTTCTAATTTACCTAAACAAAGTCCTAGACCTCTTACAAAAAGTTGACTGGTGGCTAATGAATCAAAGTACGGAAGGTTAGCTGGAGGCAAACAGCAAAGGCAGAGCATGAGGCCAGAGAGGGCAGAAGGGCAGGAGAGCCAAACGAGGGGAGAAGTTAGCAGGGCCTGCAGAGCAACCCCGGCAGCCCCAAGGGGCTGTGCTTTCCGTCCCCAGGCCACCACGGACTGCTGGTCATTCTACTCCTGTTCTTTGAGGACCCGCCAGGTGCCAGCCCTCGAGCTGGCTCCTGGCTGGGAAAAGGACAGAAAAAACTCCTCTCCACACGGACTGTGTGGACACTGGATGACAAGCAAGAAGTAAAACTTACATTAGGTGTTGTAGTGGGCTTGGTATTTTCCATCCCCCACCCCCCAAAATGTACTCAAGCCCTAACCTGGACACCCACATGTAATAGGTAATCTTATTTGGTAAGTGGGGTCTTTGCAGATGTAACTGAGATGAGGCCTAGTACGGATGGTGTCCTTGCCAGAAGGGCCACAGGTACCGAGATCGGCCCGATGCAGCTGCCAGCCACGGGACGCCAACAACTGCTGGCAACACCAGACGTTAAGAGAACGGGCAAGGAGCACATTCTACTCTAGAGCTCAGGGAGGCGGCAAGGCCCTGTGGACCCTATGATTAGGACTTTTAGCCTCCGAAACTGAGAGAATACCCTTCTGTTGCTTTAAGTCTCCCAGTTTGAGGTATTTTGTTAAACAGCCCTAGGAACCTACAGGAGACAAGTGAGGAGAGAAAAATAAGGCAGAGAAGCAGGGAGCGTAGAGGGCTGGGTTTGTAGCTTAGGTAAAGCCTCTGCAAAGTCTGAAGAGGTGAGTCTGGGAGGGACAGAGTTAATTATCTGGGGGAGCAGCTGCCCAGGCCCAGGGAATGGCACGTGCAAAGGCCCTGAGACGGCGTGTCTGCTGCTGGGCTTCGGCAAAGCTGGGAGGGGCAGGGAGGGCCAGGCAGTGCAGGGCCTTCTAGGGGCAGGTAAGGCTGTTTTATCCAGCACAGTGAGAGATCAACCAGAGTTCTGGGCAGAAGTGTGGCATAATCTGACTTTGAGGGGAGACTGACACTTTTTTTAAGGGTCACTCAAGCCGCTTGGTGGAGAAAACGTCCAAAGGGGCAAGCGGGGGGTGCTGGAAACCTGCGAGGCAGTGGGGTTGAGAGGCTAGGCAGGGAGCTGACAGGAGGGGCGGGGCTCAGCGGGGCTGGAGGGGGTGGGCAGGTGCGTTCCGGATGTTTCCTGCAGGCTGAGTCCAGAGGCGGCTTTGGTTAGGCCTAGGAGGTTGGGAGGACTCCAGGCGTTTTGGCTTGGGTGACTGGAGTCAGAGCTCCAGAGAAGCCACGGGTGGATTTACTCGTGTCGTTTATTGCGTGCGCACGTCCTAGCTGTTGGCAGTAATCGCCACATGGGCAATAGGCAGGTATGGGGAAAGGCTAAGTCTTCATTTTTATTAAGGCACACCAATGCCAGCAACCCTGAGTACGCAGACTTTCCATGTTGGTGGGATGTCTAAGGGTCAGAGGACTTCGTGACATCCACTTATCTAGAGATACGGAGGACGGGAGCATCTAAAACCCGCCCTTAAAAACAGCCGCGTTCCAGCTTTAAAGTCAGCGGAGCCCAGGGCTGCTTGAGCCGGCAGACCTGGCGCAGGGCCTTGGGCTGGGACCCGGGACGAAGGTGGGGGCTCCCCCCAGGAGGTGGGGGCCGGCGGCTTCGGGTCAATGACAGCAGGCCGGCGGGCGCCCTGAGGATGCAAGCGTGGTCAGCTCTGCCTTCCCCAGTCCCCCGGCTTCTGCCGACCCCGGGCGCGGGCGAGCAGAGGCAGCGGGCAATCCTCGGGGCGCCTGCGCTCGCGGGGCCGCCCCGCCACCTCAGGCCAGCAGCGCGACACCCAGGTGCGAGCTGGCCCGTGACGGCGGCCCGGCCAGGCCGGCGTCGCGGGATCCGCACGGCGCGCCCAGACGGTCGGCCGGGCTTGCGCAGAGGAAGCCCCTTCCAGAGGGCTCCGGGCGCGGGCGCACGTGGGCCGCGCCGCCTCCGCGGCGGCTCGCCCGGCGGTGCGGGGCAGCGGCCCGGCCCGGCCCCTGCGGCCGCCCCGCTGCTGCCCGTCGGGCCGGCCGGACCCCGACGCAGGCGCGCGGGCCCCGGGGGCGGCGGCGCCTCGGGCCCCGCGCAGGCGCAGCGCGGCGGGCCCGGCCCAGTGCGCAGGTCTCGGGGCCGCCGGCGCAGCGGGCCCGGGCGCCCTCGCCGCCTCCGCCGCGTCGGCGCCCCAACGGCCCCCGCCCGAGCGGCGCCCCAGGGCGCAGGCGCGGTAACCAGGGCGGCCGAGCCGAGCGAGGATTTGAAATCGGCCGCGCGTGCGCACTGGCGCCGCGGCCCGGCCCGGAGGCCGCGCTTCCTCCCCGCCCCCGCCCGTCATTGGCGCGGAGGCGGCGGCGCCCCCGCCCCCGCGCCCGCCCCGCCGCCCCGAGCGTCCGCCGCCCCCGGAGCCAGACCGCGGCGCGCGCGACCCCCGGCGCTCGGCGGCGGCGCCCCGCGGGTCCCGGCCGCGCGGCGCCTGGGCCCGCCCCGCCCCCGCAGCCCCCGCCCCCGCCCATGGCCGCGCCCCGCCGCCCGCGCGCCACGCCGCGGCCCCCGCGCCCGGCCCGCGCCGCCTGAGCCGCCGCCCGAGCCGCCGCCGCGCCGGAGCCCGGCCGAGCCGCGCCGCCGCCGCCGCCGTCCGTCCGCCGCCTGCGCCGCGCGGCCGCGCGCGGGGCCCGGGGCGCGCGGGCGGGGCGGGCGCGGCCCGGCGCGTGGATGGATCCGCGCGTGGCCTGGATCCAGCCGGAGCAGAAGGGGCCGGCCAATGCCCTGTGGATGCAGATCTGGGAGACCTCGCAGGGCGTGGGCCGCGGCGGCGCGGGCTTCGCGTCCTACTTCTGCCTCAACTCGCCCGCGCTGGACCCCGCGGCCGCGGCGGGGGCGGCCGGCCGGGGCGGGGGCGGCCGCGGGGCCCCCGCCGCCGCGCCCCCGCCGCCCGCGCCCGCGCCGGGCCCCGCCGCGCCGCCCCCCGCGCGGCTGACGGCGGCCGGGCCCGCGGCCGAGGGCGCGCGGCGCCTGCACAAGTCGCCGTCGCTGTCGTCGTCGTCGTCGTCCTCGTCCAACGCCGAGTCGGGCACCGAGAGCCCCGGCGGCTCGTCGTCGTCGTCGAGCGGCGCGTCGCAGGGCCGGGCGGGCGGCGGCCGCGGCGCCTTCTTCCACTTCGCCGACGGCGCGCCCAGCGCCCCCGGCGCGGCCAACGGGCACCCGGGCGCCCGCGGCCCCGCGCCCGCCGGCTCCCCGCCGCCGCACCGCTTCCACCCCGGCCGCCGGAAACGCGAGAACAAGGCCAGCACGTACGGCCTCAACTACCTGCTGTCGGGCAGCCGCGCGGCCGCGCTGAGCGGAGGGGGCGGCCCCGGGCCCCAGGCGCCCCGGCCCGGCACGCCGTGGAAGAGCCGCGCCTACAGCCCGGGCATCCAGGGGTGAGTGCGCGGGCGCGGGCGGCGGGCTCGGCGCTCGGCTCCGGGGTCCTCTGCGCGGCCATGCCGGCCCTGGGCGCGCGGGGGGGGCCTCTGCCGCCCGGCTGGGGACGGGGCACGGCAGGCAGCCGGCCCTCCTCGCCGCTGTCCCGGGGCGGCCGTGGCTACTGCGTGAGGCGGCTTGCGCCCCGCGGGAACTTGGGCCCGGGGCGTCGGGCGCGTTAGCTCTCCTCTTTCCGAAAATCTCCGCAACGGTGGCTGGGGTTGTGGTGAGGATACAACTTAGCCAGCCGTGATTGAGAAGTTACTCTTCGGCCGAGGAGGCTCGTGTGTGAGGGTTTAATCTGCAGCGGAAATTGACACGAAGGGCTTCATCTGCGACGGTCTTCGGAGGGGAGAGCCTTTGGGGCGCTCGTTCTCTGGAGGGCGTCGTCTCTGTTTTAAATACGTTCCCGTGCACCTACAGGCGCTGAGTCCAGTGTAAGTTGGGTGGCGTTGCAGAAAATGGGCCAAAAATCACGACCCACAAATCAGCGCCGGGGGTGTGGCCGAGCGGCCCAGGTGAGCGGCGGGGTCCTCGCGGCCCTGGGCGCTGGTGTCTTGGGACCGTCTGGAAGCAGATGGGGTCGGCCGTGGTCTTCTCGTCTCAGGACTGAGAACAGGCCTGCCGTGTGCCGTGTCCTGCTGGTTTAACCGGCACTTACGGGCTTCCGGGCCTCGGGACCCCTGCAAACATCGCGCTCTGCACGCCTCACCCCTGCTCTTACCGGGCTTGTTCCGTCCGAGTCCCTTTTATTTTTGTTTGATCTTCCTGGGAAACACGAGTCGAGGCTACTTTGAAGCGCGTGGATGCGCAGTGATCCGTGGGGGCTGCGCAGCTGGGCTCACCTGGTCTGGGGGCGTGGTGTCCCCCAGGTGCTCGCTCACGCCCCTTGGAGCGCGCCGCCCTCAGCCCCGGTGGGGCCTGTGCTCTCCCCGCCGTCCGTCCGCTTCCTGCAGAGCTCTGAGGGAGCAGGCGAGCAGAGCCGGGGCTGCAGGCCGCAGACGCCTCCTCCCTGGCGGCCTCTGCTCAGGGGGAGAGGTGCCCCCACCCCTGCAGCGCCGCTCAGCCCGGGCTGGGGTCCCGCTGCCCTTGCTGGGGCAGACCCCCAGTTCGCTGGGTGGTTTCCTCCCTGGGGCTGCTGCAGGCCCTGGGCAAGCCCGCCGCGCCGCCCGCACGCCAGGTGCCGGAGAGCACCCCTCATGCCCCCACCTGCGGCGGTCCTCCTGCTGGTGGAGGGTGCCCGGGCAGCGGTGGGCTTCTCGCGCGCCTGCTCCTTGGGCTCGGCGCCGGCCCTGGGGTGGCCTCTGCCGGCTGTGGTGGTCAGGCCCCTGGGGCGCCGTGAGGGCCCTCGCTGCCCTGTGCCTAAAGTCCTGGCGCTGCTGGCCCGGGCCCCACCCTGCGCGTCGGGAGCTGCCCCTCCGGCCTGCAGGCCGCGTGCTCCTGGCGAGGACGGCCCCCGGCCCACTCTGGCCCCGCCGCCGCGCTGCCCGCTCCCACCGCTGTCCTGCTCCTGGGTCTGTGTGCTGGTGCTGCCAGTGGGCAGAGCGGGCCGAGCGGGCAGCGGCAGCGGCAGTGGGGCTAGCGTGGAGCTGTGCTTGTAGCCGGAGGGGCCCCCGCAGCGAGCACTTCCTCGAACCCCAGATCTCTGGGACGGACCTCTGCACCCAGAGGCAGTGGCCTGCCTGTGGCCCCTGCCCACCCCGCTGCCCCGAGACCGCCGAAAAGCCTCACGCCGTGGCTCCGGACGGAGCGCACGGGGGCCGAGGGGCCTGCAGCCGGAGGGCTCGTGGGCAGGAAGCTGCCGAGCCGGACTGGGGTGCAGGGGCCGGGCAGCCCGCCCGCGTGTCCCCACTGGCCGGACGGCTGCTGCCCCTGGCGGCCCGCTTTCGTCCTCAGGTGAGATGGGGAGGAAGTGGGTGGAAGAGGACGGGGTGAGTGGCAACGTCTCTGTCCCCCAAGGGGTCCCCCTCCGGAGGATGCTTTCGGAAAATGAGGTGTTGCTCACAGGGCGGCCCCCCCGGTCGGCCCCGCGGCCCCTGGGCGCCCCTCAGGGTGGCCGAGCCGCAGGGGTGCCCAGCTCTTCCTCTGCCGCCCAGTGGGCCTCTCCGCAGCCCTGGGGGGCCCCATGGGGACTCGCAGCCTCGCTGTCATCCCTTTGGGCCTCTCGCTGCGACCCCGAGGCGGTGTGGGGCGGAGGGTGCGCCCTTGGCCCCGGAGGGAGGTTGACAGGCGGGCCTGGTTTTCTGCACCTGGGTCCTCTGCGGGCCCGGGGTGCTGGGCTGTGGGGGCAACCTGGGCACTGTGGACGCTTGCCCCTGCTGTCCCTGTGGGGCCCTCCACTTCCGCGGCCCCTCGGGAGTGGCAGCGGCTCCGCCCAGGCTCTCCTGGCTCCGTGGTGAGATCAACCCAGCAAGAGGCCCCTGCTGGGGGGTGTGGACAGTCTCGCCTGGGATGGGCGCGGGGACCCGCCAGGGTCAGCCAGCGGCCCCGGAGAAGGGCCACCGGAGCATTAACGGGCTGCTGCGCGCCCGTTGGGAGAGGGGTTCCTCGGCTGCTGCTGTGAGAACGGATCTCCTGGGCGCCCGGGCTGTGGACGTCAGTGTGGGTGCCGGGGACCCCGTCCGTGCCGGGGGCCGCCTGGAGCTCTGCGTCCCTCTGTGGGGCGGTGACCGACGCGCTGGACGGCCTGTCACGCGAGAGTCTCACGGGGAAAAGCGTTTCCTGGTTTAAGATTTGTATTTTGAGAGAAAGTCTCTGCCTTCCTTCTTGTTGCTCTCTTTTTTAAAAGATTTTTTTATGCACACAAGAACTGGGGTGCAGGCCAGAGGCGTGGGGGTGAGAGGATTCACCAGAGACAGTGGGGAGCAGAACAGGCGGTCCCCTGAAATCCACTGCTGAGGGGAGCAGCGGGGAGGCAGGAGGGGTCTGCTGTGCCCTGGGGGAAGCTCCCTGGCCGGGGATCGAACTCGTGCTGCAGTGGCTGCGGACAGCTTCATAGTGTGAGACTCAACCCCTGCGCCCCAGGGTGGCCCCCTTTTTGCTACTACTTAATGTGAACCGTTGGTCCTCCTTTCAAGTGGCTTCGCAGAGGTCTGTGAGAGAAGGAACACCAGCCTCGGGGCGAGGTGTCTGCCCGTCCCCACGCCCCAGGGGCCGGGTTTTGGTTGTGGAGTAAAAGAGGATCAGCGCAAGTCCCCAGACGAGAGTCCAAGGCCAGAAACTTGGTCTTGACGTGGAGGCCAGCAGACGGCGGGCGGGGGCTGCCTGGTGCTGACCGATTCCCAGAGCGTGCGCTCGGGGCCACCTGGAAACTGCCCCCGGCCAGCGTGACTGTGGAGAGGCCCTTGGGAGCCTCTGGCCAGAGAGTGCGTGTGGCCCGGGTGAGATGCTGGCGGTGGGCGGCCCCTCCCTGTGCTCTGGGGCTGGTGCCGCTCGCTGCCTGCTCCGGGCCGTGAGGCTGCAGGCCGGGCGGGGCCTTCGTCTGGCCTCTGGGGTCTGCTGGTGGGGGGGCGGGCCGGCTGCTGCATCTCAGCTGGGGTTCAGGGCCCCCGCAACGCCATTCGGGTTACTGTCCAGGACCCTGACGCCGTGCTGGCTGCCCCTCACCTTCGCCGGGCACTTATGCCCTCCGCGCCCCGGGAGCTGGCCGTGGGGCTCGGCCCGTGGCCACAGCGGGCTGGGGTCGGGATCTGGGGCGTGTCTGCCGGGGCTCCTGCGTGGGGCGCGGTGCGGGGTGGCGCTTTCCCGGGGCCGGTCCTGCCCTCCCGCAGCGCTGACCCGGGGCCTGGCCTCCTGGGCCTCTGGCCTGGGCCGTTCTGTGCGGCCGCCGTGTGGGGTGACGGATGCGGCGGGGTCCAGAGCCCCGAGGAGGCGGCGAGCGGCCGGCTCAGGAAAGGGGTCACTCCTCGCGGGGTCCGGTCAGTTGGCGGCCCCCCCGGGCGCGTCCGGGGTCCGGTCTGAGCCACGCGGCCCGTGTTTCCCCGGCGAGGCCCCCGGACCTCGTCCTGAGCTGATGTGGTGCGAGCGGGGCCCCTCCTGAGGGCGCCGTCCCTCCCGGGGGCTGACCCCCCAGGGCCCTGGGGGTGCTGCCGTGTCGCGGCCGCACGAAGGGCTCGGCGGAGGGGCGGCCGTGGCTCGGGCGGCCGGGGCGGGCTGAGGGGTGACAGGCCCGCGGGTGGCTGGGCCTCCCCGCCGTCACTGACCGCTGGCTCGAGTTGCCTCGTGCGGGGCAGCCGTGGTGACCGCGCGCCCTCTGGAGGCGGTGCTGGGCCGGCCTCGCGCCTCGCTGTCCTGTCCTGCGGGAGGCGCCGCCTCCGGCCAGGAAGTTGGAGCTGCGCGTGAGAAGCTCGGAGACTGGGGCGTCTGTCCTCGCTCTTCCCCAGCGGCTGGCCCCGGCGGTGTCCTGCGCGCCGCCCCTGCGTCCCTGGCCCGGCCGGTGCCGTGCTGGCGGCGTCCAGGCGGTGGGCGTGGGGCTTGGGAGCGTTTCCCGGGGCCCCCGACGCAGGAGTTCCCGCGAGGAGCCCCGTGAGGCTTCCGCCTTTTGCTGGACCCCTCCGCTGCTCAGTGGCCGGCGCCGGGCGCGCGCGACTTTGCGCTCGCTCCTCTGGTGGGAGCAGGCACTCGGCGCGCCCCCTTTCAGCGCAGAGCTCCAAAACCCTAAAGTTTGCCCAGGTGAAAGCAATTGTTACGGGAAAGAGGTGATCTGGGGGAGTGGGAGCCGGAGATCCAGCCCAGTCGCCAGCGGCCAGTGAGGAGGCGCCACCGGTCCCCAGAAGGACCCCAGAAGAGCGCCGGCTGGCGGGCACGGAGACGTGGGGCGCCCGTGCTGCTCCGGCCTGCGCGTCTCCTCCGTCCCGTCCTCACCTCGGGCCCGGGAGCCGGGAGCAGCTGGCCCGAGGTGCGAGCGACGCGCTGTGCCTGGGGGCCGCGTGCAGGGGCCACGGGGACCCCGGACGGGCGGCTCTGTGGGACGGAGCCTGGAGCTGGGGCGCTCCGCCCTGGTAGCCCCGGCCGAGCGGGCGACGCTGGCCGAGGCTGCGCGTCGGTGGCCGCTGGAGAGGGCCGTCCGCTTCAGATGGCCTCCGGGTGTGGCTGGCGCCCGCCGGTTCCCACCGCTGGCCTCAGTTTCCCCGTGGGGGGTGCCGGGGCTGCCGGGAGGCCCTTCCAGTGCTCCGACTGGCTGGGGAGCTGGGCAGAGCCCCGAGTCACGTCAGGGCTCCGGAGGCTGCCGCTCTTCCCTTCCCTCCTCTTCGCTGAGGAAATTGAAACCAAAAGTCTGCGGCTCCTTGCTGCCAGCTGGACGGAACAGGCCTCTGGCTGGTTTTCCACAGCTAGGCCGCGACTTGGCTTCGGAGCAACGGCCGCAGGCTGCGGCGGGGGGCTGGGGGGCCGGTGCCCGCGGCCGCCCCCGCGACCCTTCCTGGTGGCCGCCAGCCCCGCGACCCTCCCCGGCCTTCGGGTCTCTGTTTTCCGTGCGCTGGGTCGGGGTCGGCCATGTGGCTTTGCGGCTTCTGGCATGTTCCGTGGGCAGAGTCGGGGCGAGGAGCTCTGGCCCAAATGGGCCTGGCCGTCCTCGCGGTGGGCAGCGCCCCGCCTCCCGGGCCTGCCCAGCTGTGGCCTCGGAGCCACGCTGCTGGGCTTCCCGCCGGGAGGCGCTGGACGGCGTCCGAGGCTCAGGTGTGTCCCTCCAGGGCTGCTGCTGCGCGGCCACCGGGGCGGGACTGGCTTCCTGGCCGGCTGCACGGGAGCCCCCCGGCAGCCTCGGCCCTGCTCCCTGCGCCTTCCCGGCCGGGCCGGGCCGGGCCCCAGGCTCTTCGGTCAGCCCCGGCTCTGCACGTCCTCCCCGCACGTCCTCCGGCGGGTGCAGGCGCCACCGCTGTCCCCTCCAGGACTCGGCGCTGACCGGCCGCACTCAGGCTGAAGACTTCAAACGACTCTTCCGGAAAGTCCGCGAGGACGTTCCCGGCCTCCTGGCAGCCATGCCCATGGGTGCGTGGGGGCCGCCTCCTGCCTGCAGGGCGCAGCTGGCCCCCAGCACGCTGGCCGGTGGTCTCTGGGCGTGGAAGGGGGCCCGAGAGGAGCTGGAGCCGGGGCCCGGTTCTGGAGCAGCCCGGTTCTGGAGCAGCCCGCCCGCCGACGGGGCCTCTGGGCCGCTCTGTGAGCCGAGGCGGGTCTGGTCCAGGCCCTGCTGGCCAGACGTGTCCAGGGCTCAGCTGCACCTCGGGGTGCGCAGGGCTGGTGAGCGTGACACGCCTTTGAGGTCTTCAGATGGGGGGGCAGGGGCGGCTGCTGGTTTCCGTTGCTGAGCGGAGCGGCGCTCGCTGCTGTCGGGGTGTGGGGCGGCGGTGCCCCGGGGTGGCCTGCCCGCCTGGACAGCTGCGAGCGCGCAGCAGGGTTGGCTCTGAGGCGCAGCCCCGAGCGCCTTTATTTTGCTCTCTACACTTCCCAAAGGCTCCTGCCGCTGGAACGGCCTTTCCGACCGCACTAGGTGAAGTGGCCGGTGCCGGTGGTTGGCGCTCGGGGCGCTCGTCTTCCGTTCGCTTACGGGGACGCCGCCCTCGTGGCGGGGCCATGCGGGCAGGCCCCGAAGCCCAGCCCCACTGGCGGCAGACCTGGCGTTCCTGGGCCGGCCGGCGGCGGTGCGAGCTGGGGCTCCAGGCGGCCGCCGCTTTCAGGTCAGCCGGGCCCGCAGGCAGGCCGCGAGCGGCCTCGAGGTGCGCGGTGTGAGTGGGGCGTGGGGCGACGTCGGCAGCCAGCTGTGGGGTCTGCGCCCCGACCGGGCCCCTGTGGGTGGGCCTGTGGCTCTGCCGTGGTGACTCCGGTGTGGGGGCCGCTGGCTGCTCCCCCGGGGCCGCCTCTCCCTGCCCGCCGCCTGCCCGGGGGCACTGTCCACCTCAGGCTTCAGCCGTTGCTGAATGATAGAAGTTTTACCCCCTCTGGTCTTGGGGTGTGGGAACTTTCTGGGGAGGAATCATGACGTTTCAGGGCTGCGCGACTTCCTGCCCTCTGGGTCTGCTGGGAGCCGGCCGTGGCGCCCGGAGGGGCCCGCTGCTTGTGTGGGGCCGGGCTGCAGCGGGGCGCGTGGCTCCTGCGCTGGCCAAGCACAACGCCAGGACGGCGCTTGGCCGCGGGGGCCTGGGCAGAGGGGTGGCGGCGCGCCCACCTCCGCACGGGGTGTGCTGGGGGCCGCGGCTGGGCCCTCGTCCCGCTGTGGGGGCCGGCTCCGCATGCGTGGCTCCCGCCCCGGGGACCCCCCGGCAGCCCGCCCACCCCTGGGCCGGGGCGGCCGCTGGCCCTTGCTCGGACGCGCTCTGTCCCCGAGTGTGGCGTCACCGGGCAGGCCCGTGGAGAAGCCTTGGCGGCCAGTGGAGAACTTGGCGACGTGACGATTTGTCCAGAACGGGGGGCCGCGGGGAGCGGGGCCTGGCCGGCCGGTCAGCTCTCCCGCGCCGCGGCCAGGGGGCGGGAGGAGGCTGCGCCGCTGCGGCCGCTGCGGCTGACGCCCCTCTGCCGCCAGGCTGCACGAGGAGATCATCGACTTCTACGACTTCATGTCGCCCTGCCCCGAGGAGGCGGCCATGCGCCGGGAGGTGGTGACGCGCATCGAGACCGTGGTCAAGGACCTGTGGCCCACGGCCGAGGTGGGTGCCCGCTCCGCGCAGCCACGCGCATCCGGCCGCTGCGGTCCTGGGGGCCCCGCACGCGCCCCCGGAGCCCTGCTCGGCACACGCAGGCCCGGGCCGGAGGGCTGCCCCTGGATCCGCGGGGTGACTTCTCCATTCAAAGTCGCCCCGGGGGACGGGCTCGCGCCCCCAGCCCGCAGACGCCGTCTCTGCCGGCCCAGCTGCTCCACCCGCTGCGGAGCTGGCCCCGCGGGGCCGCTCTGCACGGAGACCCCAGCCCAGCGCAGCCTGCGGGGAGGCGCGGTGCGAGCGGTGGGGCAGGTCTGCACCCCAGCCGGGGTGTGGGGGACAGGACGTCCCGCTGTGCTCCCCGCGCCGCGCCCAGATGCTGCTCTCGCTTGCAGGTGCAGGTATTCGGCAGCTTCAGCACAGGTCTCTACCTCCCCACCAGGTGAGCGCGGGCGGCGCCGGGCGGGCCCTCCCTGAGGCTGCGGGGGCTCCCAGTTCAGGCCTAAGGGGGGCGCTGCGGGGCGCTGGGGGCGGGGCGGGGCGGGGCGGGGCGAACGAGCCCTTCGCGGCTTCCTCCTGCTCGTGTCTGTCGGGGCCGGGAGCGCGGAGGGGCAGGCGGAGATGGGCTGCTCTTTGGGTGCGTCGTGTTTTAAAAATTTGTTCAGTAGGAGAACTGGGGTGCAGGCCAGAGGTGCGGGGTGAGAGGGCTCCCCAGAGACAGTGGGGAGCAGAACAGGCTGATCCTCTGAAATCCACTGCTGAGGGGAGCAGCGGGGAGGCAGGAGGGGTCTCCTGCGCCCTGTGGGTCAGCTCCTGGCCGGGGATCGCACTCAGGCCGCAGTGGTGACAGCTCCGAGGCTTAACCCCTGGGGGCCTGGATATGTTTTTTAAACTCATTTTTTGTTAAGGAGTCAAGCAAAACTATTTAAAAACCAGTAGGGGCTTTAATCTCGTAAAGGGGGTCACACGAGTGTGTGGCCGAAGGTCCTTTTCCAGCCTTGCATCTTTAAAGGCTCTTAACGGGCAATGTTGCTCCATTTAAGGTTGATTTTCTGTTAATCCTCAGTGAGCCTCGGGCTGAGAGGCTGCGCCCTCCTCTCGGGGCTGGCTTTGCAGGCGGGGGCGGGCGGTTGGGAGGTGTGCCCGCGGCCGGCGCTGTCCCCTCTGCTTCCCGCTGTCCGGACAGCTCCGGGCTGCGTTTCTCCCCCGGGAGGGCGGAGCACTCGGGGTGACCTCGTCCCTGAGGGAGGGACGCCCCTCTCGCCCACTCCCCCCCAGCGACATCGACTTGGTGGTCTTCGGAAAGTGGGAGCGCCCCCCGCTGCAGCTGCTGGAGCAAGCCCTGCGGAAGCACAACGTGGCCGAGCCGTGCTCCATCAAGGTCCTGGACAAAGCGACCGTGAGTGTGGCCGGCCGTCGCGTGTGCACACGCAGGCACACGCAGGCACATGCACCGCACACGCACCACACACGTAGGCACATGCAGGCACATGCACTGCACACACAGGCACACGCACCGCACACGCAGGCACACAAACCGCATGCAGGCACACACACCACACACGCACCACACACACAGGCACACACACCGCACACGCAGGCACATGCA
>PVIJ01004236.1:0-61530 GCA_004024925.1 Scalopus aquaticus | reverse complement strand
TTGCCGAGTCCGCTTGAGAAGGAACGTTCCTCGGTGTTCAGACACGCACACCCCGGAAAGCCCTCGCTTTGGGTGAGGCTGGAAGAGGCGCCCGCTGGGGGCGAACCTGTGTCCAGATTTGTGTGGGGGGCCCGGGAGCCCCAAGAACCAGCTCGGCCAGCGTCTCGCGGCATTGGGAGTCCAGGCCCTTTCTTGCTCCCACAGCGAGGCGCTCGCTGCCAGCCTGAGGTCCCTGCCAGCCTCTCCCTGCGGGCGGCGCTCCTGTCCGGGGCTGGAGAAGGCTGAGGGTCGAGGAGGGCCAGCTGGGGCCGGCGGGGTGGCGGCCTGCGGGCTTGTACGAGGCCAGTCTGAGCACCCTCGGGAGGTCATTCCTACTAGGGGTATTTCCAGAATGATTTTTTCGAAATAAAGTAGGCCCCGATTCTCAGTAAAAGTCTGTAGGTTCCCTTAGGGCGCGAACCCAACTAGACGTGTGTGGAGGTCGCTCTGGGTGTTTCAGACATCCTGGGCGCCCCGCATCCTGGCGCTCAGCCTCGCGGGGCCCTCCCCTCCCTGGGCCCCAGCCCCCCAGAAGCAGGCCGGGGTCCACACCAGCCCCCGGCGGGAGACCCGCCCCGCAGCCGCCGGCGGGTGCCCGCCTGGAGGGCGTGGCCTGCGAGGCCGGCTCCAGAGGCCCCTCTCGGCAGGTGCCAATCATCAAGCTCACGGACCAGGAGACGGAGGTGAAGGTGGACATCAGCTTCAACATGGAGACGGGCGTCCGTGCGGCCGAGCTCATCAAGAGCTACATGAAGGTGGGCGTGGCCGTGCGGGGGGCGGGTCATGGGCGCGGGGGCGTGGGCGCGGGGGCGGGCGTGGGCGCGGTGCCAGCCGGGCTGGGCCTGGCCGGGGTGTCCGCCCGCGGGTGGGTGAGGCGGTCCCGGCCGCTGGCGGCGGTGTGGGGCTCGGGGACTCGGCCTGCAGCGCTCCTTCTGGGGGTGCGTGGGGAGGGCTTTGCAGACGGACCCCGGCCGCTGTTGCGCGCGCTGAACGCCGCGGCTTGGCGTGTGCCTGTTGTTACCCGTCGGCTGGTCTGTCCAGCGCGGCTGCCCTGCTGGGTGTCCGGGCCGTGGTCCGGTTTCGCTGGGCCGTCCAGGGTGGCGGCATGGCGGGCCTCCTGCTGGGCCGACCTGGGTGCCCTGCTCCAAGGCGGGTGCTTCCTGGCCAGGGAGGTGGAGGCCGCCTCGGGGGCTGCCTGTGCCGGCGCTCCCCCTTTCTCTGCATCATCGGGCAGAACTTGGGACCCACAGAAGGCTCTGCCGCCCTCCCCCACCCTCCCGGGGCCCTCATCGCGCACCCCTGGCTCGTGCTGCCACCCCCAGCGCTGTGATGCTGGCGGGCAGGGCCTTCCTGTCCCCGCTGCCCAGCCCGCCCTCCCGTGGCGCTGCCCGCTCCCTCTCGCCCCCGTGCACTCACACCGGGGCGGGGGCACATCGCTCCTCCACGGGGGCTTGAGGGCGAATGGCCGGGCGCGGGCAGGGTGCGAGGACGTGCCCACGGCCTGCGTGCTGACCGCCGCGCCTCCCTTGGCACCCCCAGAAGTACTCGCTGCTGCCGTACCTGATCCTGGTCCTGAAGCAGTTCCTCCTGCAGAGGGACCTGAACGAAGTCTTCACCGGCGGGATCAGCTCGTACAGCCTGATTCTGATGGCCATCAGCTTCCTGCAGGTGAGCGCGGCCTCGGCGGGCTCGCCCCTGCCCGTCCGGTCGGCCCCGTCCAGCCGCGGCGTCGCTCCGGCTCCTGGGCGGCAGATGTGCCTGCCAGCGGCCCGCCGGCCCCCGCAGGGCGCAGCCTGAGCACGCCTCTCCGCGCTGGGGAACCTGCCCGCCTGGCCGGCCGGGAAAGGCTCTTTCCTCAGTGCCTGACCGACGTTCGCGGACACACGTTTCAGGAAAACAAGGGGCGCCGCGCGTGGCAAGCAGTGCCGGGGGGCAGCGACGAGGCGGCACCAGCGCTGTGTCTGCTCCCAGGCCGCCTTGCTCTGCTGCGCGCCGCGGGGACGCGGCCTGCCCGGCCAGCCGGTGAGGGCCCGGCTCCGGCCGGCGGCCCTCAGGGAGTGGTGTTGACGAGGGCCGGGGTCGGGCAGGACGGGAGGCGCTGGGCTCCGGGCATGTCAGGCCTCAGGGGATGCGTATCCGTGGGGCTCGACCGCAGACTCTGTCACGTGGATGCCGTCATTTCTGCCGACAGTGGGTGGCCGGGCTGCTGCCCCCCTGCCGTGCGCGCTGGCGTGTCCACCCCCTCTGTTGGAGGCATCGCCTGGCTGCCGGCCGTTGCGGCGGGCAGCACAGGGCAGCCTGGCCGAGTTTCTTAGATCAGGAAGGTGCCCGGAGGCTGTGGCTTAGGTTAGTGTGGCGCTGGCAGAGGTGGCGCTGGCAGAGGTGGTACCGAGCTATACGACGAGCAGGGGCGTTGCTTTGCTCTGGCCCCGTGCTGCCTGCTGTGCACACTTCGAGTCTGTCCTGCACCCTGGTTTTCCGTCCTGCTGTGATTCTGTCCGGTCTCATGCTGCCCCCTGCTGGCCGTGGTTCAGAATCACGGATCTGAGCTTGGATCTAAAATGTATCCACCTTGTGCATGACGAATCGTGCAGAATATGGTCAGTTATTTGTCAGTGTCACCCCCCAGTTCGGGAGCTTGCTGTTCATCACGCGTGTGCTTGGAGGAAGTTGCTATATGGATTAAAATTTCAGGCGTTGGGCACATTAAAGACGCAGGCGGGAGGTCCCCTTGTCGGCAGGGCTGCCCCGGCTGGGGCGCGGCTCGGAGCTGGCTCCAGCCGACGCCCGGGCGCCTGCTCTTCCAGCTGCACCCGAGAATCGATGCCCGGAGAGCGGACGAAAACCTGGGGATGCTGCTTGTAGAATTTTTTGAACTCTATGGAAGAAATTTTAACTACTTAAAAACTGGCATCAGAATCAAAGAAGGCGGCGCCTACATCGCCAAGGAGGAGATCATGAAGGCCATGACCAGCGGGCACCGGCCGTCCATGCTGTGCATCGAGGACCCCCTGCTGCCCGGTAAGGCCCCGCCCCGGCGCGCTGACCCGCGGCCGCCTAGAGCACCCCCCGCCCCCGCGGGGCCGGCGTGGTCAGGCCACGCTTCTGTCCACGGCTGTGGCCAGCCAGGAAACAGACAGCGAGTCAGGACAAACCCGTCTCTGCTCCAAGCCGGCCGCGTCCCAGAGGGCAGCCGGCGAGGCAGAGGAGTCGGGGCGCCCCAGCCCCCGTCTGGCGGGCCCCGCGCCGCTTCTCCGCCCCCGGCCGCCCCATGAGGCGGCGTCACCTTGGCCTGCAGCCTGCCTCTGCGGCTGCCGCGCAGGCCCCTGCCCCAGCGGGCGCTCCGTCGTGTGCGGGGGGCCAGCGGTCTCCCCGCGTGCCTGGGGCTCGGGGCGGGTGCCTTCGGGGACAGCCGGGAATCCCGCAGACCCCGCGGGTAGCGTCTGCATGGGGTCTGCCTTTCTTTACTGCTTGGGCACAGACGCGTGGCGGTCAAGCCCCGCCCTGACCGGCCCCTCGGGGAGACTCGCGCGGGGCCAGCTGGGTGCGGCCTGCTCCGCTGCCGGGGAGCTGCCTGCCTCCGGCACTGTCGCTCGCCCCGCGGGCTCGCTGCGGCCGGGCTCTGGGAGCCCGAGGGCCGGCCAGAGCCGCTGGTGAGCGCTGGGCCTGCCGCAGGCTGACCGCTGCCCCCGCAGGGAACGACGTTGGCCGCAGCTCCTACGGGGCCATGCAGGTGAAGCAGGTCTTCGACTACGCCTACATCGTGCTCAGCCACGCCGTGTCGCCGCTGGCCCGGTCCTACCCCAACAGGGACTCCGAGAGGTAACGCCGCTGCCTCCCGGGCTGCGGCTCCGCGCCCTGGCCCAGCTGCTCCGGACGGCCACGTCTGGGTGCCGTGGTCAGGCGCTGAGCACGCTCCCTGTGGCGTCGGTGCCCGTCAGTGTTGTGTTCTGGGGCTTTGGACACGGGGTCTCCGCCCGCAGCCCCGCTGCCCCGGCCCGCTGCCCTGCCCGGCCCCCTCCGTCGGTGGTGTCTGGGGCGGGGACGAGAGGGAAAGAGCAGCAGGCGCCGCTGGGCTGAGCAGGCCCCCAGGGCGCAGACGCAGCCGGGACTGGAGCCAGGCCAGCGGGGGGTGCCCAGGCTGTTGGTGTAAGTTCAAAGGGCATGGAGAAGGGAGGTCTCGAGCCACAGCTCCGGAAATCGCCCCTCCTGGGCCAACACCAAGGCGGGGGCTGAGGCCTGGGCTGCGTCCAGGGCACGGTGCTGACCACGCTGGGGCCACGCAGCGGATGTGGGGCCAGGGAGCAGCCCGGCGCCGCCCGCCCAGCCCCTTCCCTCCTCTGCTCCGACCCCCACCGGCCCCGCGGCTCCTGTGGGGGGGGAGGGGCGCCTGCTCCCGCGCTGTCCCCAGCGCTGCTGTAGCGGAGCGTCCCGGGGTCTGTCGCTCGGTGTCCGCAGGCAGGGCCGGCCCCGGGGTGTCAGTCTCAGGCCTGCAAGGGGGGGCAGGAGGGGTGGTGGGGCTTCCCGGTGGGCCCCGGACTCTGCGGCCTCCCGCTGAGCGCTGCAGCCCGAGGTCCTCTCGCGGCCACCCGCTGCCCGCGGCCTCAGGGCGTGCTGGGGCCCCCAGGAGCCGCAGACGTGTCGTGGTCACTTCTCCCGACTGCCCTCCGCTCAGCCGTCCAGTCGGCGGCCAGGACGGGCTGGCCACGCCCCACGGGCAGGCTGACCCTGTGCTGACCCGCGCTGACCCCGCGCTGTCCCCCCGCAGCACGCTGGGCCGGATCATCAAGGTCACGCAGGAGGTGATCGACTACCGGCGCTGGATCAAGGAGAAGTGGGGCGGCAGGGCGCCCCCGGCCCCCGGCCTCGGTGAGGCGCCCCCCGGGCCCCAGGCGGCCCCCGCGGAGCCCCCGCCGCCCCCCCAATGCGCGCCGCGTTTGCATCGCCGGGACCAGGTGCCGCCGCGACCAGGTGCCGCCGCGGAGGTGGAGGCCGGCGCCGGGGCCTGGGTCGGGTTGCGCCGCGGGCGGGAGAGAAAGAGGCGGGATTAACCCGCAGGCCCTGTCGTGGCCCGCAGTGTCGCAGGGCGTGTGCCCGCGGCTGCTGGCGGCGTCGCGGCCGTTTCTCCGCCCGGGCGCGCCCCTGCGGCTGAGCGATCCCGGCCCGCCTGTCCCAAACGCGTCGCGTGGGCCGGGTCCAGTGTTGCCCAGCGCTGAGTCGGAGCGTTTTCAAAGCTCAGTTACTCGAAGGAAGGAAAAGCCGAAGTCCGCGCTCAGCCTTGCGCGGCCCCCAGGCCTGGGCGCCCCCGCGGCCGGCTCACGGCCCCGCTCTCCCCCAGACAACAGGGGGAAGGCGAAAGACCGCGGCAGCCCCTGCGAGGGGGAGCGGCCCCCGCGCGCAGACCCCGCCTCGCCCTTCAGCCGGCGCCCGGCGCCGCCCCTGCCCAGCCCCCAGCTGCTGTCCTCCGGCTCGTCTGCGTCCTCCGTGTCTTCTCTCTCGGGCAGCGACATCGTGAGTGGCCTCTGGCCGGCCGGGGCTGGGCCCGGGCCCGGGCGGGTTTGCCTCCCCAGCCGGCGCCCCAGCTCCGCCGCGTGGCCTCCGCGCGGGTGGCCCTCTCGGCTCGCTCACGGCCGCCCAGCCCTGGGCTGCGCTGGCCTTCGGGGGCGCCGCTGGGCTCCTCGTGGGGTGGACGTCCCCCGAGGGGGACGGGCGTCCGGGGCGTCTTCGCGTTCCGTGAGCACCGCCTTGGCGGGTCCGAGGGAGGCAGCGCCGGGCTCCCGTCTCAGCCGCCCCGCCTGTCTCCCCAGGACTCGGACACCCCGCCCTGCGCCACGCCCAGCGTCTACCAGTTCAGCCTCCCAGCCCCGGCCCCCCTGCTGGCCAGCCTGCCGGCCGCCCTGCCCATGCCCAGCGGCAAGCCGCAGTCCGCCACGTCCCGAACTCTGGTCATGACGACCAGCTCGCAGGTAGGTGCGGTGCCTGCGGACGCGCTTGTCTGAGGCTGCAGACGGGGGTTCGCGCCTCACGAGACCCTGCGCTGCCCGCCTGCCCGGCCCCGCTCCCGGGCGCGGCCCCGGCGTCGGGTCTCCGGTGGGCGTGGTGCTGACGCGGCCGCCTCCTGCCCCAGACCAGGTTCAGCGCCGCCGCGCCGGCCGTCGGGGTGGGCCCCGGCCCGTGCAGGCAGATGAGTGTGGAGGGCGCGCCGGCGCTGAAGGCCGCCCACCACATGTCTTCCCCGGCTGTGGCGTCCACGTCTCCCAACCCGCTGTCCAGCCCCCACCTGTATCACAAGGTACGTGCCCCGCCGTTCCCGTGTCAGAGGGCCCGGGCCGGGGCTCAGGGTGTCTCTGCCGAGGGAATCTCGGGTTTGCGCACCCAGCAAGGCAAACCCTGGAGACGTTAAGGAAGCGTTTTAAAGTGTAACTGCCCCGGCCCGAGCAGAGGGGTTAGCGCAGAACCGCTCGGGACAGGCGAGGCTTGCAGTGACGGCAGCGCCCTCTGCTCCGTTAGTTTGTGGACTGAGACACAGTCCCGAGAAGCGGACGGTCGGGTCGGGCAGCCCCGGTCTCCGTGCAGCCGCCAGCCCGGCGCCCGGGCTGGGGCCGCGCAGGGGCTTGCTGGGCTGGCCTCTGCCCTGTGCCCGGGGGGTGTCCGGCCCACCCTGCCCGGCCGCCCCTCGCCAGCACCGCCTCGCACGTGCCCGGGCCGCGCCTCCGGAGGCCCCTCTGCGGTGCGCACAGCCGTTAGCAGCGAGGCCCTCGGCCTCGGGGCCGGGCGCGGGGGCGGGCGGGGCCGCCAGAGGCGGGGTCTCTGTCCTTCGTCCCGGCCCGTGCGCGGCTGCGGGGCCGGCCTGCGCCCGCGAGGCGACCAGCACCCCAGTCTCCCAGGCTCTCTTCGGGCAGGGGGCCCTGGCAGCGGGCAGGGCCGGCTCCCGCCTGCTCCAACCCGCGCCCCTCCCCAGCAGCACAGCGGCATGAAGCTGTCCGTGAAGGGCGCCCACGGCCAGGGTGGCGGCTACAGCTCGGTGGGCAGCGGCGGAGTGCGGCCCCCCGTGGGCAACCGCGGCCACCACCAGTACAACCGCAGCGGCTGGCGGCGGCGGAAGCACGCGCACGCGCGGGACAGCCTGCCCGTGAGCCTCAGCAGATAGTGGCGCGGCGGCGGCGGAGACCAGCAGCGCCCGGACCGCCCCTCGCAGAGCGGCCACGGCCGGCCGTGTGCTCTGGTGTCCGCCGGCCGGGAGGCCGCTGTTTTACTGCCCTCGCGTTTCCGTTCAGATTTCCGAACTGTTTTCTATGTAAATATTGAAGACTTATGATTTGTGCAATAACTCAGATATTTTTTATTTAATTTCCTATTTTCACATAAGTTATATTTAAGGGAGGAGGGAATTTTTTTAAACCGCTTAGATCCTTTCCCAAGTTGCATTTTCTAAGTTGGGTTCATCATGTCAGCGGCTGTCTGGTGAGCCCCCCACGCCGCCGCCCGTGAGGCCGGGGGGCTCCCGCTTACGTTGTTTCTTTTGGTCAGACCGCGAGAGGGCGTCGCAGCCCGGTGGGGACGGGCGCCCGCGGCCGCCCGGGCTGCGCCTGCTCTGACCGCGGAGTTTTAGTGTTTTGGGTTTTGGTTCTTTTAAACTAGACAACAAATCCAGCATTTGAAGTGCCAGAAGTATCACTTTCTAGGGGCGGAGAGGCGGTCCCGTTGCGAACCCCACCACAACGTGAGCTCGGACGCGCTGCGGGGGCCGCGCCCCAGCTGTGACGAGGGTCTGCGGAGTTCGTCACGGACCATGGTGCCCAGTTTTAGGAGTGTGGAGAAAGGAATTATGTTGATTCCGTGGAGGAATCTGTAGCAGTTGCCTTCGTTCTGTTAAGAGCAAACCTCGGGGAGCGGCGTCCGGCCGGTGTCCGTGCAGCGCTTCGCGCGGCCCGCGGCCGTTGGGGAGCAGCGTCTCCGCCTGCCCGGAGCCAGCTGCCTCCCCCGCCTGACCACCCGCGGCCGGCCGGCCTGCGCCCACCCCGCGCGGCCCCGCACGAGGACGGGAGGGAGCCCCACGCAGGCGCCGGCCGGTCCGTCCCGGGCGAGCGCGGCCGAGGAGAGTAGCGCGTTGTCTGCAGTTCCCGATGATGGAAAGTTACCGAAAATATTTAAAGATATTTAAATCGTGAACCTATCGATAGAGTATTTATGAAGACCGACCGTGGGCCTGTCCCGCTCTCCACGCGCCGCGTGGGACTGCCGCTCCGCGAGGCCGCCGGCGCCCGCGCGCGAATGAATTGGCCCGGCCTGCGCGCCGCGGCGTCTCCCGGCATCATGTCTCGACTCCGTGTGTGTGGACAGCAATGCGGAAGCTAAAATTGACATATTTTTATGTAAAGTTTTTCTATTCTTTGATTTTTAATAAACTTTGGAAACCAGGCGGTGTTTTCTTGCGTCCCACGCCGCCGGGTCGTTCGCAGAGCTGCCGAGGCCCGCAGCCCTCCCGCTCGCGGGGCGCTTCGAGGTGACTCGCTTAAACCACCCGACGTCCACTGCAGCGGCTTAGCGTTTGTGAGGACATCTGTGGAGGCGGGCCCAGCCCAGGGGGTCCAGCACCTGCGCCCCGGGGCCTGGCCCGTTGGGGGGCGCCAGCTTCTCACCGCCGCCCTCCACGAAGGGCTCCGGGGACCGAGCCGCTTCCTGGGGACGCGGCGGGCGCCCTGTGGCCACTGGTGCGGGCGCTGGGGAGCAGGGCGCCGGCTCCGGTCTGTCGCTGGCCGCGCCCCGGGGACGGGCTGGCAGAGCTGGTCTCGATGGCGCTGGGAGGAGGTCTGGGTGAGGGGGCGCTGAGGGGCGATGCTGGCCTGCCCCCGGCTCGCCTCCCCCCGGCCCCCCGGTGTAGACGCGAGGGTGCTTCCCGCCCCAGGCCCGGAGCTGGCTGCTGACTGGGGACTCGTCTTAGCCCCGCCTCAGCCCGTCACTTTCCCTCCAGCCTGGAATCCCGTCTGGTCCTGGCAGGCAACGCGGGGCCGGTGGGCCGCCCCTGCGGCCTCACCCCAGGCCCTGCCCACCCCAGGTCGCGCGCGGGGCAGGGCCCGCCCCCCTCGGCCCTGGCCCGCGCCTCCTCGGTGCTGCCCCCACGTGGCCGCGCACCCCGCTGGCACCGCGGCCGGGCCTTCCCCGAGGCCCCGGCCCCGGGCGTTTCCCAGGCCTCCCCGCCAACAGCTGCTGCTTCTGGGGCTGCGCTCCGTCAGCCTTCCCAGAATGTCCCGCGTGTCCTTGGCATCCGGCCCCTCCAAAGCCTGGCTCCGCCCAGCACGCAGACCCTCCGCCCGGCCCCCGCTGCCGGCCCCCTTGTCCGGCCAGGCCACCTGCCGCCTCCCGGCCGGCCCCCAGCTCTGTCCAGGGCGCCCCCGGTGCGCTGCCGGGGCCACGACCGCAGCCCTCCCCTCTGTGCGGGGTCCCTGGGTGTCTGCGCCCTGGGGCTCCGGGCTTGTGGCCGTCACACCTCTGCCCTGCCCGGGCCATCTGCCTGGCCACGTTTCCCTGAGAGCGGGCGAGGCGCCCTCTGAGATTTGGGGGGTGAGGAGGTGGCAGGCAGGCGGCCCCTGGCGCCCGGAGACCTGCCTGCTGAAGAGGGGCGAGCGGGGCCAGGGCTGGCCGTCTCCAGCCCGCGTCTGCCCTTGTCCAGCTGAGGGCCAGTCGTCTCCGGGGGGGGGGGGCTGGTCCGCCCCACACGAGGGCAGCGCTGGGTTCAGCCGCGGCCTCTCAGGGAGGGCTGTGACCCAGTCCGGGGGTTCTGGGGGTTCGGGCGGGCAGGCGCCCTCCCCTTTCTGCCGGGCGCAGTGACCCCGAGGGCGGGGAGGGGGCGCTCTCGCTGCCCCTGCGCCTGTCTGCGCTCCCCGCCTGTCAAGGGCCCGGAGGCCCCGAGGGAGGCGCCTGCGGCCTGGGCGGTGCCCCAGGGGAGCCGGGAGTCCGGTCTGTGCTGGCCGGAAGCCGCCTCGGGGTTGTTCGAGGGCCCGGAGCGAGGCGGCTGCGACGTTCTCCTGCCGGAAGATCGTCCAGTGCCACAGCGATGGGGGAGGCTGGAGCCCGACCGGACGCGGTGGGGGGGCGCCCCGGCCCGACGGTCCCCGGCAGCCGGGCGCACCCATTGGCGCCTCCTGCCGGCCGCAGCTGTCGGGGACCGCCCGGCCCAGGGCATCCGGCCGCCCCACCAGGGCCCAGCCGCAGTCCACCGGGTGCCCGATGTCCTGCTCTTCCTCAGGCCAGCGTGTCCCCAGAGCCCGGAGCTTTGCACGAGGCAGGCGGGCTTCCCGGCCGCCCTCACCCCTGCCCGCTTCCCCCTCAGGACCGAGGTGGGGCGCCCCCTGGAGGTCGCGAGCCGTCTCCTGGCTGAGGGGCTGAGGGGCGGGTGAGGCGGGTCTGGAGGACGCGCCCCAGAAGTGCTGCTGGAGAGAGCGACTGCCGGGGGCCAGAACAAGGGCGGCGCCGGAGCGCGCTGGCCCCCGAGTCCTTGGGCCCTCAAGTGTGGGTGTGAGGGCGGCCTCGGCCTCGCTCGGGCTCTGAGGCTTCCGGCCTGGGCAGGAGCTGCGGCCCGGGGGCCTGGGGGCCGGCTCGGCCGGGGGCGGGGCCTGCTGGGACCTGGGGATGGGCATCGGCACCGCCCACCTGAGCGAAGGCTGAGTGCGGACCCCGAGGGACCCGGCGCCCCTCGAGGGGCCTGTGTCCGGGAGGGCCCTGGGGGTCGGAGCCGCTGTCTCCGGTCACCGCGGTGACCGCCGTCTGCCCCGCAGTGCCGAGGTCCCGCGTGCCGCCAGCGCGACCTTTTCATCGGGACCCGCCTTCGCTTCTCCGCTGAAAGGAGGGAGGAAGTCGGGCTGGACACCCACCGGGCGTGGGCGCCGGGGCGGGGTGCGGGAAGAGGCCGAGCCCGTGCCCAGCCCTGCTCCCGCCACCCGCGGCCGGCCCTGGGGTGCACGCGCCCGGCAGCCTCCCCGCGCCCGCCGACCCGCGGCCTCGAGGCTGTGGACGCCGGCGGCGCCTGGGCACGGCGCGTGAGCTCACGCCGGGGCCGAGAGCCGGCGCTGTCGGGCGGCCTCCCCGAGACCGGCTGCGAGGCCGCGCTGGGCGAGCCCCGGAGCGGACACGGGCCCGAGCGCGCCGGAGGGGCCGGGAAGGAACTCGGAGAGTCCGGGGCGCCTGCCTGTGCCCCCACCCGCCGTCGGGAGCCCTCGCTCTGGGCTGAGAAGCCCCAGCGCCCCACAGCGGAGCCCCCCGGGGGGCGCGGCCCGGATGCCGCGGAGCTTGCTGCTGGCTGCAGTCGGATCCCCCCCAACCCCCGCGGAACCGTGTGCGGCAGGCGCCGCTCGCCAAGCCCATCAGAGCTGCGATCTTGACTAAACTTATCCGACCCCTGCCTGCCAGCTCCATTTCGACTTTGAACTTTAAGGAAACAGAGGCGCCTCGGGTTGCGTAACTGCACCACCTGGGGCACCCGAGGAAGAGACAGACCAGGGGCTTGTCTCCCGCACCCTAGAGGGGTGGGGCGGGCAGTGGTCCCTCCTGGACCCGCTGGAGGGCGGGCGGGGTGCTGCCCTGTCCCTGTTTCTTGCCCTTCCATCCCACATGCCCTCGGGCCCAGCAGCGTGCAGGGCGCAGACCCCCAGGCCGGGGAGCAGGTGGGCATCTCCTCCAGGAGGCGCCTTACCCCACCTGGGGCCGGTGAGTCGCCTGCCCGGGGCCTCATCCTCAGGGGTGAGGATTTGGTGGGCTGGGGTCCAGCCGGCACGGGTGCGCCAAAGCTCTCTGGGCAGTTCTGGACGCGGCCAGCGGCCCTGCTGGGGGGATGCCTCTGCGATCTCAGCGTTTTACGGTGCTGGCGCTCAGCTGCCTGAGCCGGAGGTCTTCCTACAGCTTCGGATTCCGCGGCCACAAGCGTCTCCACAGCGCCTCTGTGATTCTGACTGTTCTAGCTGCCTCCGTCTGACACCCTGCAGAGGAGCTCCCAAGTTCCTGCCCAGCTCTCGTGCTCAGAGCTTCTCGCTCAGGCCGAGTCCCACCGGCTTTCACACCTGTCTCTACCAGCCACCGTAAGCGGCCCTGGGGCCCTCCCTCGGCTTCCCTCCCGCCATCACCCCGTCTTCCAAGGGAAGGGTGCTCCGGCCCCACCCTCCCGCCAGAGACGGGCGCTGCTGGCCTGGGGCACAACCTAAAGCCGCGTCTCTGAAGCTCGCCAGGTCGCAGCTGTGGACAGGCAAGAGCCCTCTCCGCTGTGGGACAGGTCCCCTCTGCCCGCAGCGACCCCTCCGGAGACTGGGGTCAGCAGACGACTCGCGCCCACAGAAGTGCCTGGGGGTGCACGAGGAAGGGTCAGACGGGGCTGGTCAGGTCGCGAGCTGCAGGCAGAGGGAGCGGGAGACCGCGGCCTGGTCCCGTGTCCACTGGGCGCTTCTGGGATCAGAGGTTCAGGTCGCCTGAGGCCCTTCCTCCTCCCGGACACAGACGCTCCGGCTGGGGAGCGGGGTGGGGCTCGGGGTTCCCCGAAGCCCCGAGCAGTTTGTCCTCCACCCAGACCAAGGCTGTAGACCCAGCTCTTGTAGCCAACCGGAAATGCTGGAAATTTACCAGATGTCTTCCCTCCTTGGTGAAGAAGAAACAATTACGCATTTGCTCCAATTTTGTGACCTGCCTGTATAATCAGAGGCCGACGCCACGGGCTGGGCTCGTCCCTCAGGGAGACCTCGGCCCCCGGCTGGTCCTTGCTTCGGCCCTGAGACCACCTCTCATTCCTCTCTAGCTCAGCCGCGAGGTCCTTCAGCGAGTGGCTGCTTCAGTGGACACGGCTCCTGGCCGCTGCCTCTGCTCACCCCTGCCCGCCACGGAGTGAAGGCCCGGCCGGCCCGGTCACGTGGCGCCCGGTGATGCTGACGGAGGGCGGCCTTTGGGAGTGCAGGGTCAGCCAAGAGTGGTCGGGGCTTCCCCCTTAATGACTTAATGACGGACCCCTGCAGTCCTGCCCGCGGCCTGCTGGCGGCGCCTACAGAGTGGTGCGCGGGCGTGAGTGGGCGCGCTGGCCCGAGAGGCAGCCTGTAAGGGCGGCTCCCAGGGGCGCAGCAGCAGCAGAGAACAGAGTGGCGCGGAGAGCCCGGAGAGCGCCAAGCCTTGCTGGGAGCGAGGAGGCCTGTAGCCGCCCGGCCCCCCGGCCCCTGCCTGCCCTGCACCAGGTACTCCCTGCAAATGGTGCAGAAAGGTCATTTAAAGCCTAAAAAGCCACTGAGGGCTCCAGGGCTCCTCCGGACCGTCTGCCTGTCTCACGGAAAACCTGCCGCTACGGGGACAAACCGGGTTATTAGGGTGGAGCCCTGTGAATGGGGTCGGGTCCTTATGAGGGGCGGGGGCCAGCGCCCTCTCTCTGTGTCCACCCAGCGGGGTCACTGAGAAGCCCCAGGGCCAGACCAGCTGCCGGCCCCCTGCCGCACTCCGCCTCCGGACGGGCAGCTGAGCCTTTGTTGTCCAGCCCCAGGCTGTGGGGTTCTCCCCACCCTACACCCCGCTGGGGCTCTTGCTGCCTCTGGTGCTCAAGCACAAGTTTCTCACCGTCTGGCCAGACACCCCCCGAGGGAGAAACAGGGTGCTGGAACCCACATACCTCGGAGGACTGGCGGGGAGACCCCCATTCTGTTCTTGGTGGGGGGAGCCCATTCCCACCCTTCCTTCTGAAAAGGCACATGGGCTTCTGCGCCCCCCAGCTCCTGGGGGCACCTCCCGGCCCCACAGGGCACAGACATCACCTCCACCCCCCACTCAGGTCTTTGCTTTTTTTTCCTATTTATATGTATTTTACCTCGTTGTTGATTTTTGTAGTTTTTCCTTTCTTTTCCCAGGTGCAGCCCCCCTAAAATCCCCCCCAGCCCCCCCCGCACCACCCCACAGTGCCTCGTGCCCTTCCCGCCCTCATTGGTCCCTCCCCCTCCCTGCAGAATGCCTGATTTATAGTCATCAATTTATTTTTGTTTTGCTTTCTTGTGTTTTTTTTTTATTGTTTTTTTTTCCCAATCCCTTATTTGGTTTCCTTCTATTCCGCCTATAAGTGAAACCGTCCGTTATTTTTCTTTTTCCTTCTGAGTCACTCTCCTGAGCGCCCTCCCTTCTAGCTCCATCCTTGTTTTTGCTGGGGCCAGAATCCCTGAGCTCACACCATGAAGAAGCAGGGACAGGGCTTAGCTTGGCTGATTCCTCCCCTCCCACAGCCAGTTTGGTCTTTAGTAAGTTGGATAAATTCACCCTTGTCTTGAATAGGAAAAAAAAAATGACCAACAATTAAAGGTACAAATAATTTTGCATACGATTTTCCAAAAAAAGATGAAATCATAGTAACTAGGTCTTGCTTGTGTTTTTTAAATCCTCACCCATTTGTGTATTTTTCTAGAAAAATTCTATTGGATTCAACAATAGCTCTTCACCAGATAAAAAACTGCTTGATAAATCCCCCCAGGTAAGGAGGCCCCGCGTCTTATAAATATTTTACCATCGTGGGCTGGTTTGTTTTCCTAAAGGGTATTATTATTGCTCTTGTTTTTGTTATTTCTTTGCTTCAAAGTCTGCCCGTGAATAAACCATGGCCCGGGCCTGACGGACGAATGGGCTTTTGTCTTTACAACTCGATTTACCTCTCTGTGGAAACTCAATTCTTCATCGAGGGCAGCTGTCCGGCAGCTGACGGAGGAGGCCAGGCTGGGCTGGGAGTGGCCATCGGCCCTCGTGCTGGACACACCCCCATCGAGGGCCCTGAGTGCTGGGCCGAGGGCTGCGGGAGCCGGGAGGACTTTGGCGGCTGCCCCTCCGGCCGCTGGCTCATTTCCTCAGCCTCTGCGTCCGTCTGTCCGGCCTGGAAGCAGGCGCTGGGTCCCCACCTGCGGCCACAGTGGCAGGTGAGTGCTCTGTGTGTTTCCACCCCCACATAGGCTGCGACTGCCCCCACCCAGGGCGCCCCTCCAAGGGCATCCGTAAGCAGCTCCTCCAGAGGACTGAGCGGGCCGGGGGCAGCCGCAGCCTTCGCAGCGCTCTTCCTGCCGCCCCCACGCCCTTCGGCCCGGCTCCCTCCCGCGTGGCTGGTCGCTGCTAGCGCCCACCAGCTCTCGTAGGTGTCCTGCGCTGCCGGCTCCCCCCGCGGCGCCCAGCCGGAGCCCCTTCCCGTCCTGTGGTGGCTGCGTCTTGCCGAGTCGTGTCCGCGCGGGGCGTGGAGGGCCCTCTGGGCAGCCCCTGCGTCCCTCTCTGCCCGCTGACCCGCCGTGCCCCGCCCCGCACGAGGCCCCAGAGTTGATGCTTCTGCGTAGGTGGCCGGGCGGGGTGCTGGGCCCCCACCTCGTGTCCGGTGAGTCCAGCTGCTTCCAACGTCCATACCGGACGACGCCCCCGAGCCGCAGGCTGCCCCACAGCTCCTGCTGCTGGGGGCCGGCCGCATGGCCCCCAGGCCCGAGAGCACCGGTGGGCCTGGGTCATCTGCAGGCCTGAGCTGCAGGCTGGGCCCGAGCCCGGAGCACCGCCGTCGGCCCCGAGCCTGGGAGCCCCCAGTGCTGTGCTGAAAACGCTCTCGCTCCTCCGGCGCCTGCGTCCGTCTTTGGAGAAGCGGCTGTTCGGCTCTCCTGCCCGTTTTTGGTTGGTTTTGGTTTCTTCCTGTTGAGTCGCACGAGCTCCAGGCCTTGCGGTCAGCCCTGGGGGGCGGGGCGGCGACCTCGCCGCTCGGTCGGGTCTTCTGGTTTTGCTCCGTTTCTTTCCCTGCACAGAGGCGAAACTGGAAGACCCGACACCTCACACATCTATTTCATCCCGGTTCTGTAAGGGTCAGTTCGGGGCGCAGCGATATTCTTGAGCCATCCTCGCGAACACTGTTTTCTCTGCCCCCGCGTTACCTACCCTCCCTCTTCTGCCCCGTTTTGCTGGGGCCCCTGCGGAGTATCTCAAGATGCGGGTGATGAGGTGGTTTCACTGGTTTGTTTTAGTGGTTCTGATTAGCTGCAAAAGCTACTTGAAGGATCACCTGGGCTGGACAGTTCCATAAGGCTGTGGTTTGCCACTTCCCCTGGAAGCAGTTAGAGGGCCCGGACGGGGCGGGCTGCCCCCACCGTAGAGACCAGGGCAGGCGCTTGCGTCTTTGAGGGAACTGCAGGCTGTGTGAAGAAGCACTGGAGGGCGCTCTTTCTCCACGGAGGGGACCTTGGCGCGCGATCCAGGCTCTGGGGCTTAACGTCTCTGCTCATAAACTGTCGCTGCATCGGGCACGCAGAACAGCGCGGCTCTTGCCTGGCGGATTCTGATTCTGTTACTTTTCTTCTTAGTCACACGTTGCTCCAAATGTTTAAGCTGACCTCTGCAGCTCAGAACTGGCGCTAGCCAGCAGCATTCCTGGCACTAGGCAGCAAGATTCCTGTAGCACTGTGTTTTGAAAGCTGCTTTCCCCTTCCCCTCTG
Organism: Scalopus aquaticus; assembly: GCA_004024925.1. Classification (NCBI taxonomy): domain Eukaryota; kingdom Metazoa; phylum Chordata; class Mammalia; order Eulipotyphla; family Talpidae; genus Scalopus; species Scalopus aquaticus. The sequence continues at coordinate 45,037 of PVIJ01004236.1, read as the reverse complement.
CATGTACTAAAGCAATACAGCAGTTTGCCACCGATTAAGGTTGCATTTTCTCATGGCGAGTGGTTTAAGTGGGATTGAGATTCTGGGTTAGTTTCATCCTTTTTCAAAAACATCAAACTGTAGCTATTCTTGAAATGCATCTTGTGGCTGATACATTTACTTCATGGTGAAGAGCTGTGGGACACCCACGTTTCTCAGTCTCTCGGGGTTAGAGAGGCTCACGTGACAAGCTCAGGATCCTGGGCCCAGCTTGTACACATCACTTCTGGGCCTTTAAAGATGCCACGAGCTTGGAGTCGTGGAGCCCAGATGGGGCGGCTGTGCAAAGGTATATGTCTGGGTCCCCCAGTTGCTGCTCATTAGTATGAGTTTCCAGAATGTGGCTGAAGTCACAGATTTTGCAAAGGAAACAAAGGCACCTGCCCACACAAAGTCACCGAGACTCTGGGTTCGTTTGTTATTAAGGCATAACTGCTCTACTCTGACTAATACATTTATCATCCAAATACTGGAGAATGCTACATCTGTAATACCTGGTAAAGGAACAAGGTCTAAACCAAAGAAGCAATCAGAAAGTTGGACTCTTGGTCCGTAGGAAATGAAATTATGAAGTTTCTGGGAAAGAGCCTTTTAGAGAGACTCAAGGGCTAGCAGTTAGTGATGTTGTTTGATTTCATATTACACAGGTTTTGATAGACAATTTAAAAATCATTTTTGTATTTCCACCCAGAAATAGAAATGGAAGTAAAATTTATTCTCCTCTGACACTAATAGTAAAAGAGGAGGAGACATTTTCTACGAAAGTGAGAGAGGTGATTCCTGAGGCGGCGATGCCTTAGGTGTGAGCCGCAACAGAGAAACGGGAGCCCCTGTCCACGGGTGGTTGTCACCGTGAGGCATGGTTCTTGGAAGTGCCTGCAGCTGTAAAGGGGACTTGGGGTCAGGAAGTTCCTCCATTAGCCTCTAGAGGTCACCACCATTCAAGCACAGCCTGGTTGTGTCTTCATAGCTGAGCTCTACTGCACAGATGGGCTGTTTGAGTAAGAGAGAACACAAGAAACTTAAGAGGTATTGTTTCTATACTCTGGAAATAATCTCTCGATGTAGCTGTTTAAAAAATTAAAGTTACAACCTCCAGTTTAAGTTCTCCCCTAAATTTAGACAAAACCCAAAGTGTTTGCAAAAGTACATATTAAACAAAACACAAATCAGAGAGACTATGAATTGTAAAATAATTCACATCAGAATTTCTTTAAATGGTAACCTTCCTACTTCATTTCATGGATTTATAATAATTTCTTGATGCCAACACTTTTGAAGCAGACTTAGTAAAGCAAAGTGTATGAGCATAATACAGATCTGATTTAACTTGAAATTAAGTTTCCCATTCCCTTTCCGTAGTCATAATAGGAACAATTTCTTGGGTGACTTCCCAGAGGCACATTTTGTTAACACAACTTTGGAAAATTTTCTTGCTCATCATGAACTGAGGCAAGTGCCAGACACTTTCTAGTTAATGTTTGCTGAATAGTCACTGCTGTAAATTTTTTGTCTTTCAAGTTTTCCTTCAAAAGATCTTGAGGTTAAGTAGAACACAAACCCATGAATCATGTTTATATTCCAAAACAAGTTTTGCTTTTTCCAAACAGTGAGAAACATTGAGTATGTTTCTGGAGTAATAGTAGGCCTTTAGCAAGTTTTTCAGAACCTGAAAACTAACAAGAGGAAGTGTTTACATTTCTTGTCTGGTCTTTTGACCAGAACGAGGATGCTACTTACACCTGTTTTCACCTTTTTCGGAGACCTGGTAGAACTCAGAGTGTTTTCACACAGGAGAGAGCCCAATCCAGAGAGACCCTGAAGCAGGATGTGTTGGAAATATTCAAGAAGTTTCAAATATGTAGGAAGTCTGGAGAGGAAAAACGTGTCAGGACTCACCCCTTTGCCTCGGCCTCAGCCCTGACACCCCCCGCCCCGGGTGCGGAGGGCACACACTGAAACGCAGCTGTATTTCAGTCTGTAAAACAAACTGAGAGGTGCTGGCAGGCCAGCTTTCTGGGGCTCCCCAGAGAGAAGCAATGAACATGTGAGGACTTGAGCTCTAGACATGAAAGCATCTGCTTTGAATAGCTTCTCAGCTGGCGGCACCGGCACGAGGGGACCCCATCAGCAGCTCAGCAAAGGGGAACGCGGCTTGACGTTTGCAAACAAGCCTCAGAAAATACGCTGATGTCTCAAAGGTCTTGTGACTAGAAAGGTTTGCAGAGAGCGGAGGTGGGATGATACAGCCTGATCACACGTTCGCAGCCGTGGCTGGGGGTCAGGAAACCATAAGTCGCTAGTGTCGTCACGTAAGATGAAAACGCGAGGAAGGAAATCCTGCCACTTCCTCATTCACGGTTGTGCGGTGACAGCCTCACTCGAGGACTCAAGGTCCCCTCTTAGGCCACACTCTGCACTTTCATAGGTAACAAACATGCCTCGGCTTGGGGCATCACTGTTCTCGGAACCGAGGGGCTACGGAAATTGCCCACCAGGCCGACCCCCTGGCGATCGTTTCTAGGTTCTCTGCAAATTCTGGGCGTCCTCTTTCTCTCTGTCTCTCCCTGAGCGGCTGCTGGGCATGCAGCTGCCAAGGAGGGTCCTCCCCCGACCTCATCTCCCACACCGGCCAGGCCAGCGCAGGCCCACGGCGCCTCCTGGGGAAACCCCTACAAGCCCAGGCCCCTTTGGATCTTTGCCAGGTCCTCAGGGGTTCCTGAGAGTCCGGTGAGGGCTGGCCGGGTGCTCTGCCCTCGCTGCCCTCTGCTCTGGGGTCGCAGGCGCCCCGCCAGCTGGCTTCTGGGGCAGGGGGTACACTCACGGGGCACCACGGGGCGCTGGACGGGAGAGGCCAGTGTGAGTCGGGCCTCTGCTCGGCCGGGCCAGCCTCGCCGCCTGGACCGCGTCGCCCGGCCGTGCTGGGGCGGGAGTCTCCACCCCCGAGCGGCCGCGCCCCATCCGCGGGGCTGCCTCCTGCCGCCGCTCGTCAGGGAGCCGAGTCTCCTGCCGGCCTCGTGGGCGCCTCCCGCGCGGGACCGGCCTCCTATGATACTCCCTGTGCTGCTGTCCCAGGCCCGGGGCCGCCCGGCTGGACCTTCACGCCCAGCCCCCACCCACTGTCCCCTTCGCTTCCTCCCTCTGACATCCCGATCCCCAGAGCGCTCCTCCCGCAGAAACCGTCCTCCCCGGAGAAACTGGGTGCCCACAGCCCCCGGTCCCGGAGGGGCAGCGAGGCTGGAGTTTCAGAGAAAACACTTGCTTCATCTTGCTGGAAATGATTTGACAAACTGTCCCTTTGGCAGCCCTAAGTGGTTAATTATGTTCTTCCAAAATGAACACATGTTACACTTGGTTTGCATCGGGAAGCTTCACTGCCGAGCGGTGCAGAGCTGGGTTAGAAGCTTCCCTTTGCAGAACCTGAGAAAACAAAGCGATTTGTCATGAAAGTTGAAGGAATTAACCTGGATAGATACATATTGATGCTGGTCAAACTCGCTGGGTTGCTTTTATTCTAGTTTCTTTTACACATGTCAAAATTTCCATTCACTGAATATCCTCTCTCTGTTTTCTGCATCTATCTTTCTAATAGACTCTTCTTTCATCTTATAGGACATTTCCCTGCATTCCTGTGATTTTGTGATGCTTATATTAGGTAGTATTGATTCTGCTCTCCCAGCCCCGTTATTAATTCTTTACTTCACATTTTTTGTGCTCAAAAGAATTGTGTTGGTGATGAGGTTCCTGTTCCGTGGGGTGCTCCTTCACTCCCAGCTGCACCCCAGCGCGGGCAGATTCTTTCCTTCTTGCTCTGCGGTCTCCGCGGCTCATTCTTCATGTTTTGTATTTACTTGAAATTTCCAGGCTCAACAGTTTCCAACCATCCTTCAAATTGCATGTTCTGAGTTCATGTACAGTTTCAGTACGGTTCTATGTTTTTGAGGACTAAAATATATGTATATGATGCATACGCTGATTCCAACTATATGACATTTTGGAAAAGGCAAAACTCTAGGGACAGTAAAAACATCAGGAGCTGGGAGGAGCTGGGAGGCAGGTGGGTAGATGTTCAGAGCACACAGGATTTTGAGGGCGGTGAAACGTCTCTGTGTGGCACAGTTATGGTGACATGGTTCAAACCATAGAAGGCACACCAGGCATGACGCTAATGTGACCTCTGACCTCTGGCACCTAGGGTGTGCCAGTCGAGGGTCACAGACTGCACAGTGTGCCTTCTGGTGGGGGTGTCGGGGGAGGCTGTGGGCTCAGGGGAGTCAGGTGCTCACTGGAGCTTCCACTCATTGTTCTGGGAACCTAAAACTACTCTAAAAAATAAATTCTACTAAAAATACATATATATTAGTGTAACAATTCTTGATCTAGGTGAAAATATAAAGACTTTAAAATCAAGCATAGATACTGTCATTTCCTCCTTTAAATGATCTTTGAGAGTTTCTCCTCAGAAGGCGCTAGATCGACAATCCTGTCTGTATCTTTCTAGATCCTCTCCAGGTCTCCGTGCACATGTTCAAATACCTGTAATTATAACCGTAAATGGGATTATACTGTACTTATTACTCTTCAGCCCTTGGTTGTTTTTCCTATTAACAATTTATTTCAAAAACCACATCAAACATACTACTGGAATTTATTCTTTTTCACTGGTACATAATATTGTTCATTTTCCTCTGGGGTCACTTTTCATCTTCTTGAGTGATGGGTGATTTTCAGTATATATGCTGGATAGCAATCTTTAGCCTGTTGGCTCATGTTTTCACAGTATTGCTCTTTTTTTCCCCTGTTTTTTTCCAGTTGCTTATGGTGGTTTTTGGTCACATGTACATTTTAAAATTTCATGTAGTCAATCTTGAAGTGTTTCCTTTATGGCTTCAGTTTTGTGACTAGCTCAGAAAATCCTTCCCCATCAGAGGATTATAAAACTATTCTGATATTTTCTTTTTATACTTTCAAAATAATTTAGAATTTGTTTTTGGTTGGTATAAGTATCTGGTTTTATTTTTCTTCCAAGTGAATGACCACTCAGTTCAGTACCACCTATTGAAGAGAATATTCCTTCAACACTGTTTGAAATGGTTACATTAGTGGTAGCTCTAGATTTTCTGTTCACTTCTATTGATGTATTTTCTACTCCTCCAAAAATACATTATTTTAATTTCTATAGCAGCACGTTTTGATTCCTGGCCTGACTAGTTCCCTTAATTTTTTGCTTTAAGTTAGAATTTTAGTGGTTGTTCACTCATTTACTCTGCAAGATGCACATGAAACTAGTACCTCGGGTTCCACAAAAGAAGCTGTTGCAATCTTGATTATGATTGCACTGAATCTGCAGAACAATTTTCAGAGCATTGACATCATTTCAGTGTTTATTCAAGAAAGTGTTATGCTTATTAAAATATTCTGCAGAAATAGTTTACAGGCACTTTCTTCAGATATTCTGTGACTTTTACAGGTGTTCATGAAGTTGTGAGACAGGTCGACTTGCCTTCAGACCCCCAGACCGCACATGACTTATCTAACTTCTTCTGAGACTTGTTTTCACAGAGTGGCTTGAGTTTGGCTCTTGGCTTTACCCATCACCATCCCCCTCTGCAGACCCCGTGGAGCCTGATCTTCCCTTTTGAGGATGGAAGCCCTGGGTGCTAGAACCTTGGTCCGGAAGCAGGGGTCCATGGCCCTTAGGGGCAAATACTGCCATTGGGTGGGAGCACAGAGCTGCTCATGGTGATGCTTAATGGATTTTTAACTGAGCAATCAAAACCTGCCAACCTAAAAAACTGCTTCATTCTTAGACTTTTTTTTTCACTTTCTATCTTCACTCTTATGAAAGTTCCTGCCTGCTTTAGGTTGGGGGAACATATTTGAGGTTTTCCTCCTGTCTCCTTGCTGCATCAACCTTGCAAAAAAGCTCTTTCATTTCTCAAAATCAGGTGTCATGGCACTGGCTTCTATGCACATTGGGCAGTGAGCCTACTGAGTATCAGTTCTTGCACATTTCTTGTTGGACACATACATAGGTTTTTTTCTCTTGTTGCTATGACTGAGATATTACCCCCCCCTTGCCCACCCCTCATTATGCGCTCTGCTTGTGATTAGTACATAGGAAATTATCTAAGGTCAATTCATGCTAGCTGCTATAACAAACAGTCCCATTGTTCTAGTGCTTTAGCACCAGGAAGTCTTCTTGCTGATGAACGATTTGATGCAATTGGATCACTTTCATCTAAGCAGTGATTTAGTACAGACAGATTCTTTCCATTCAAATCACATAAATCTGAGAATTCCAGACTCTATCCCTGTGATTACTGCTTGCACACCAGCCTGTCTTTCTCTGAACTCATTTCTTTTTTGTAATTGCTTTCAGAGTAAAGCTCTGGTCAGTACTCTCTACTAACATTCTCACTGACCTCATAGGACCACAAGGTGTGCTGGCATAGGGCTGGTCTTCGAAGAAAGAAATGGCAGGAGTGTTTCCAAATATCTTGCCACAAATAACACGGATGCATTTTTTTCCAGTCTTAACTATTTGTTTTCTTACCTCTTGCCACCCAATTGCTAACATTATGCTATATATGTTAGATTTTATCATTTTTAAAAAGCATCAAGTACCTTCAAGTTATGTTTTGTATCAGGACTAGTAAAGTGAGCTGATATAGCAAACACTAAAAAGTTCAGCGTCTTCATCATTGAAGCTGTATTTCTCTCTCATGTTATAGGCCTAATGGATTTGTTCTGTTTTAAATGTGTTTTTCCTTGGTCATTTCTAGAAATCTGGGGGACAAGACCATAGGGAGAAAGCTCTGTCTTGTCCAGCCTGCCACCCGATTTCGTTCTCTGCTGTGAATTGTCTTTGTCACATTTTAAGTGTGATGCCAGATGGAACCTCGTGCTCTTGACCCCACCCGCTTTAGAGTCCTCGGGTACGATGTGTCAGGCAGGAAGTATTCAGCAGCTCCACCCTCGCCCACCAACTGGGAGCTGGAATGGTTATCTGGATGCCACGTCCTTGGCACCTCACATTCCCAGCTTGAGTGGAAAGCTCGAGAAAACTTGGGATTTTAAGATTCCTGGTCTGCTCCTTCATGAATAGCATTGTTCCAGTTGGAAGAACTAGAATATTCTTATTTTCTTTGCTTCTCGGTTCAGTTTTGTGGTGTGAGAAGGACTTGAGATGGATCCTAACGCACCTAGTTCTTGCCAGCCTTTCCCACCGGGGCTTGGCCATGCCTGCGCCAAAGCTGAGAGCAGACCCCAGGCCTGAGCCAACCCAGTGGGGTCCCGTCTGCCTGCAGCCTCCCTGCCACACTCTGTCCCCATCCTGTGGCCCACAGCCCAGCCCACTGGGCAGACTCGGTTGTGTCTTTTCGTCTCGAGATGGCTGCTGCCCCTGCCTCCTCCTTCCTCACCCCTCCATCACCAGCCTTGAAACCAGGCTGGAGGTTCTGTCCCCTTGAGTCTCCTGAGCTGAGAGTCCTCTGGGAAGCTGAAACTTCCTAAATGGGGAATGTTTGTGGAGGAGGTAGACGACTGAAGTCATCCCATTAACACTGCAGCTCAGACCAGCTTTCTCTCATGCGCGGCACAAAACCCTAAGCAGGCACGGAGCCGGTCTGGGCACACAGCAAAGCCTCCTTTGTGCCGCGAGGGGGCTTGCTTGGTTGAATTTATTTATTTATTTATTTAAAAAAGGTTTATTTATTTATGCATACAAGCTGGGGTACAGGCCAGAGGCTTGGGGCGGCGAGAGGGTTCACCAGAGACAGTGGGGAGCAGAACAGATGGATCTACTGAAGTACACTGCTGAGGGGAGCAGCGGGGAGACAGGATTGGTCTGCTGCGCCCTGTGGGAAGCTCTCTGGCCGGGGATCGAACTCGTGCTTCAGTGGCTGCGACAGCTTCATAGTGCTGACACTTAACCCCTGCACCACCAGGGTGGCCTTTGCTTGCTTGCTTGAATCTTGTGTATAGTTAAGTGTCCCTCACTGATGGGGACGTGTCCCGAGAGATCCATCGTTAGGTGATCTTGTCATTGTCCAGCGCACGTGAGTTTCTGGCAGCGCGTCCCTGTGCCTGGCGCAGCAGAGCAAGAGGGCGCCCTGGAAGGCAGCTGGCCTGCGGGACTTCCTCGCGCTCCTGCAGAGCCGCCCAGCGCTGTGCTCCGCTGGAGGTAGGAGTTTGGGGATCCCTGCGCCGCGTGCTCCTGTGTTGCCCGAAGGCCCGAGGTGCGCGTGACTGTAACTGAGGTGCTCCCGCGGCGGCGCGCGCAGGAGGGGCTTCACTGACGTCCCGAATTCAATCAAGTAAAAGCAGGAACGTGGAGCAGGAGGGTGGGTGTCGGGTCGGTGCTCAAAGAGCACGGGGGCCCAGGAGAGGGAAGTGGGGGGCTAGGAGTGCCCCGAAGGGGGATCTGGGTTGCTTCTGAGTGTTGTTTCCAAGGTGATTCGGAGGCAGCAAGTTGCATCCTGATGACGCTGCCCTCTGGCAGGTGAGAGACCCGAGCCCTGCTGGTTTGCCAGCCCGCCACGGCTGCCCCACAGAACGAAGCCAGCGGGTCTGACAGTCCTGTGGGGGGCTGTGCTGCTTTTCCACGACAGCGTGTACCCCTATGTACCATCAGGAAGCTATGGCCCCCACCCCCCGGTGTTACTGGAGAGGCAGGCTGAGGGCGCATCCTGGAACCCGAGGAGCTGGCCTCCGCCGTCGCGACAGGTGGGCTCAGCTCAGCCGCGGGACGTCCCAAAAGGGGCAGCGCCCTTCTTTTTTTTTTTTCCCCCACCAAAACCCTTAGAAACAACAATAGTCCAAGACAAGCAGCCCGGACACAGAGCACCTTGTGTGTTTTTATGTCAACCGGCAAAAGGTGAAGAGCTTGTCTTGGCTCCGTGTGGTTCCCCCAAGGGGTGTTTCCAAAAAGAAAAGCAAAAATCAGGTTTTTTTTTGACAACTGGTAAATACAAGTAAAATTGAAAAGAAAAAGAAAAACATGCCACTAAGCTTAAAAAACTACACACATCTACGGAATTTTTTTTTTTAAAGGAAAACTCCTCCTGGGTTTTTTTTTAAAGATTTATTTTTTATTTATACACACAAGCTGGGGTACAGGCCAGAGGCGTGGGGCGGCGAGAGGGTTCACCAGAGCCAGAGCGGGGAGCAGAACAGGCAGATCAGAAACACACTGCTGAGGGGAGCAGCAGGAGAGGTCTGCCGCGCCATGTGGGATTCTCCCCGGCCCGGCGTCGAACTCACGTCGCCGCTGCCGACAGCGCCACAGTGCAGCGCTTAACCGCTGCGCCACCGGGGAGGCCCTAAGGAGTTTTTTTTTTTTTTTTAATTGCTTTTGATCATATTTCTTCCTGAAGTTTCATGAATATATACATTGCTCTGGGAGAAATGAAAAACCCGACATACTAGGAGAACAGATGAGGATGGAAGGGATGGAGGGGTTGTCCCTGTTCCATGTTTTTTTCTGGCAGAAATTTATAATTTAAAATTTCCTCTTCTGGTTCCACTGGAAATCAGTTTTCCTTTGAAATCAAACGAGGGCGCGTCTTGTGCGTGTCTGGTTCCGGTGGGGCTGGTTCTTGGGGCCGGGCTCCATCAGGCCGAGCCTGTGCTGCCGCCCTGACCTCTCCAGCTGCGGTGTCAAGGCCCAGCAGGGGAGATTCCCACAGGGCGCAGCAGACCACTCCTGTCTCCCCGCTGCTCCCCTCAGCAGTGTGTTTCCGTCGATCTGCCTGTTCTGCTCCCCACTCTGTCTCTGGGGAGTCCTCTCACCGCCCCACACCTCTGGCAGCGACTGAAAATTCCAGGAGAACCTTCTATTGATAGAGAGCTCTACAGACACGGTCAAAAAACAGGCCTGAGCTGGAGATTTGGCAGCAGCTCTGCTAGGTCCGATGCGGGTTTTATTTTTAGGCGCGCGGAGGTTTGCTGAAGGGTTTCAGCTGTAATAACAGAGGCGGCAACAGGCGGCCTTTGTGGGCCCAGCTCCTGGCCGGGAAGGCGGGCCCCCACGACCTCGCGCATCAGCCTTCGCAGCTAAGGCACTCTGCTCAGACTGAGCTGTCCCTGCTGGCAGCACCGCCGTAGCACCGCCGTGGAGACTGGAGGGCATTTCTGTCTTGCTCTTAGGCCCTGGCTGGAGGAGCCGGCCACAGCTTGACACTGGACTCAGTGCTGGGGCCGGCAAACCCACGGACCGGTCGGGGTCCCCGTAAGTGAGGTGCAGGGCTCCTGCGTCTTCACTCACAGCTCCCAGCAGCCTCAGTTTGGGTGTGGCTGGGCAGTCGCGGCCAGCAGAGCAGACGGGGCCTCTTCTTTCTTAGTTGGCGCTGGCGGGCCCCACGGGCCCACGACCCCCCTTCGGGCGCTGCAGAGAGCAGCAGGGCCCGGGCAGGCGCTGAAGGGAGAGGCTCCTCTGCCAAGCCTTTCCCTTTCCCAGCAGAAGTGAAGGAAAACACAGCCGTCCATGGTGAGTGAGGCTGCCGCAGACGAGACCCGCAGGCCGGCGCGCCGCCGCTTGGACTGAGGTGCTGGGCGGGGCCCCCAGGTGCCAGCGGCCCATCTGCGCTCCTGCTGTGGGGGGGGACGGAGGGGCAGCCGGCTCGGGCTAGCACTGCAGCCGGGCGGGGCAGCCTGCAAATCCCCACCTCTGGCCTGCACCCCGGCTTGTGTGCATAAATAAGCAAATCTTAAAAACAAAATAAAACCCTCATGTCTGTCTGGATCCAATTTCCCAAATTCGTGCAGGAGACGTCCGGAGCGGCTCTTGCAGGCCGCTGCGTCCCGGGCTGGAGGGCGGCGTGTCCCGCACCGGGCTCTGCCGCGGCGGCTCTGGCCTCAGCTGGCTCTGGGCTCCGGGACGCTGACCTTCTCACTGGCCTCCCAGGACCCGGGCCCGGGGCTGCCCCACGCAAGGGACAGTCCCTCAGGGAGACGCTGCGAACGCTGGCGCAGAGGCCCGGGGCGGGGCTTTCTCCGGCGTCCCTCCGCAGGGGCGTCTCACCCATGGTGATGCCGGGCCAGAAACTCGCTTCCTGCGCTCGGGCGCCGGAGACCCCCCGCAGCAGAGGCGCTTCTGCCGCGACCTGCCTTTGCGCGGCGGCTGGAAAGCGCGGTCCGGACGCCGCCTTGGGAGATGCCGGGGCTCTCGCACGCCCGGCCCCGCCTTCCTGGGGGCCGCCGGACACGCTGCTGCTAGAGGGTTTTATTGGACTGGCGCGGAGAAAGGCGCTTAGACCGGGGGGGGGGGGGGGAGTGTGGGTGACGCAGCCGTCTTTGGAAAAGGGCCGGGACGATCCTAGAAGACGAAGAGTGAAACACTCAGCGCGCCGCCCTGCAGAGACCTGATGGGGACCCGGAGCCCACAGCCCGAGACCTGCCCCCGCCGTCAGGGCGATTTGCAGTGGGCAGGATGTGGGCCCCGCAGCCCCACACAAGTGCCCTCAGCTCCAGGGAGAGACACCATCCTGCCATTTGTGCGAAATGGAAGGCGCCTGAGGGGATTATGAGAAGCCAGATGAGAAAGACAGACTGCTCTGGGAGCTCAGCCCAGCCCTGGAGGTCAGTGGCCTTGGGGCCCCGCGTGACCTCACCGTGCCTCAACAGGCACTGGAGAGAGAACACCAGCCCCGTCTGCAGCCTCTTCACGCAGCCCAAGGCAGAAGCTCTTACAGACGCAGGTGCCGCACCCCGTGGGGCTCATGAGCTTTGGGAGGGAGGGGACCCCGCCCTGCCACGGGGGCGACACAGGTGAGACAGCCGCCACAGAGTCTCCCGGGGCTGGGACACCAACCCGCTGGACAGAGAGGGGAACGGTGCTGCAGTTCCGGGGCGGGTGTGTCAGCTGGTGTCTCCTGGCGCCGTGTTCTGGTGGGGGAGATGAGAAAGTTCTGCAAGTCGGTGGCACAAGGAGAACAGACGCACACTACCGAGCTACGGCCTTAAGGATGGCACGAGGGCAAGGCCTCTATCACACGTGCTGCTCACAGAGCAAGCGCCCGGCCTGCAGGATGCGGGGCCGGGGGGCGCCCAGCGCCGGTGAGAGCAGAGAGGACCCAGGGTCTGCGTCGCCGCCTCGCTTTCTGTACAGAGCGCTTTGTGGATATTTGTTTTCTGTGAACGGATAATGATGATGCTCTGAAGTGACTCAGAGGGGCTGATCCATTCTCCTAAACAAACACTTGATGGGCGCCTGCCGCGCCCTGTGGGAAGCTCCCTGGCCGGGGATCGAACTCGTGCCGCAGCGGCTGCGGACAGCTCCATAGGCTGAGACTGACCCCTGCGCCCTCAGGGAGGCCCCTGGACATTTCTTTCTTGCTCTGCTTAACAATGCTGCGGGGCAAACCTCCGAAGGGGAGAGCGGTGGACACGCATCTGGCTCCTGCCCCCGCCCACTCTGTCTGTCCGGCGACACCACCTGCCGCTGTGACCCCAACCACGCTGGGCAGCGCCCTGGCATCTCCTCCCTGCAGGAAGCTTCCTGCGTCTTGGAAGCCACATCTGCTGTTGCAAATTTTCCGGAAGCATCTATTGTTTATTTCAGGATGACCCAGCAAGCGGCTCTGGGCGTTGCAGCGGTGCCAGAGCCTCTTTCTGCAGCAACGGCCCGGGGGGCCCGCTCTCTATGCCCCCGGCCCCGGCGGCTCAGCGTCTGTCACCGCTTGTCCCCGACAGTGGACGGAAGCCAGAGCGCGCGTGCCCCTCCGCAGGGCCGAAGAGAAGATGCTCCCAGCGTGTCCTTCACTTGGGAGCAGATGCGTGACCCGTGCGGCCCCTGAAGGCACAGCCCGCCCAGAGGGCCGCGTCTCCTACCCCCAGGGGGGCCGCCTCGGGGCGTGACACCTCACGCGCTGCGTGCCTTGTTTTCAAGCACGCCCCAGCCTGCCACGATCAGTTAAAGTAAGCGGGTGCACCTGGCACCCCCGAAGCCGAAGCCGGGAGCTGCATCAGAGGAAGAGGTGGCAGAGCTTGGAGCCTCTGTGCCGCCTCCCCCGCGGGGTGTCAGGGATGGGACACTCCCTTAGCAGGTCCCTGCTGCGGGGCTTTGGTTTCACGTCTTTGTCCACACAGGGCTGCCCTGCTGCTGTGGCTGCGCCCCGGCCCGGCCGGGCTTCGGGAGGAGGCAGGAGAGGGCTCCCTGGGTCCCGCCATGCGAGCCCTCGGCCGGGGCCGGTGCCTCCTTCGTCCCGGTTCACGCTCACCAAGCTCGCCAGCCCCGGGCCTCGCGGAGTGACTAGATCGCTGTGACTCTTGGCTGAGGTTGAAACTTTGATTTGGGGGTCTCTTTGGGGCCCCACGCGCTCGCTTACCGGTGGCCGGCCCCGGCTGCTGCTGAGTGCCGCGCTCTGGGCGTTGGTGCTGCGGCGGTGACAGCAGCCCCAGCCCACCTCGTGGAGCCCCAGGCGGAGGAGAAAGCAAAGGGAACCGACACGCGGGGTCAGCCCTGGCTTTGATGCGTCCCGCGGAGGCGAACTGGCCGGGGAGGGGCTGGGGGCTGCGGGGCTGGGGGCTGCGGAGCCCGAGGGCAGGCGTCCTCAGAGCTGACGGGGCGGGGCCGAGCGCGCCCGGGGCTCAGGGAGGACACAGGCTGTGGAGCAGCTCTGCTCCGTCGAGGCTGCCGCTCAGCTGCCCGTCTCCAGGCCACGCGCCCTTCGGCCCCTCCGCCCCTGGCTCAGGAGCTCCGCAGCCACAGAGCAGGTGCTTCTCCGCGCCTTGGTGTTTGGGGAGCCAGGGGGCCGTGAGCACAGGGCAAGCGGGGTCCGGGCTGTCCGGGGAGGCCTCCTGGCTCCCCCGTTGGCCGCCGGGCTGGCACGATGGACGGCTGGGCTCAGCGTGGCCCGTCCAGGAGCCTTGGGCTTCTGCGGCTCACGTGCGGCTTTGGAGGGCAGCATCCCCAGAGCGAGTGTTCCAGCAGCACCGAGCAGAAGCTGCAGGGTTTATGTCTTTTTTTTTTTTTTAGAGATTTATTTATTTATGCATACAAGCTGGGGTGCAGGCCAGAGGCGTGGGGCGGCGAGAGGGCTCACCAGGGACAGAGTGGGGAGCAGAACAGGCAGATGGACGGAAACACACTGCTGATGGGAGCAGCGGGCGAGGCAGGAGAGGTCTGCCGCACCATGTGGGAATCTCCCCGGCCGGTTGTCCTACTCGCGTCACTGCTGCCGACAGCTCCACAGCGCAGCGCGTAACCGCTGCGCCACCATGGAGGCCCGGTTTTATGTCCTAACATCAGAATTCCAACCCTGTCGGTCCAGGTGGGCACAGCCCCAAGCTGGGTGGATGCCAGCTCCATGGGTGGGGGGAGATGCCGGGGAGGGGCCTTTGTCTGGTTCTCCAGAGAAGCATCAGCGAGGAACACTGTCTGTCTGTCCATCTAGCCATCATTATCCTCTATACCCCTCTTTTTCTGTCTTTCTATGCCCCGCCCCCATTTCTCACTCCATAGGAGAGAATGTGGGGAGGAAGATATTTTTCCTCAATCAGTCAAAATGAGTATTTATTAAAACAAAACAAAGAAAACAGCAAATATTTACGTAGCACGTTCAATGTGTCAGACGTTCGAAGTACTTTGCATACAGTAATGTAATAATTGCTATTAAATGCCGTTGCCGCCTGCTATGGCTGGTCATCTGTCTTCGCCCAAGTTCTGCGTTGAAATCTTAACCTCCCTTGAAGCTGGTGCCAGGGAGCTGGGCGAGAGTGAGTGGGGTTAGCGTTGGCCCCTCTGGCCCTTTCTCCACCCGCCCCCTTCATCCCGGAAACCCCCCTTTGCTTATAAAGGCCACTGGTCTTTATGAGTACTTCTCTGTCAAATCCTCTGCTTTGGGGGCCGTGCGGTATCTGTCTCTGTCCTCCCGACTGTCTTTACTGTGCGCAAGTCCCGAGAGCCCCCTCCATTTTGCTGCAAAAGGCAGCGTCTATCTCCTTTCCGCGGGGTAGATCTGCAGTGTGAATAAACCATGTTTTCTTGAGCCGGCCTCTCGGTGGGCACCCTGGGTGTGTCCATGTCAGGATATTATCAACATACATGCAGTAGCGCTGCAGGGCCTGTCGTTTCTGAGTCGATAGTTTCATGTTTGGGCAGATGCCCGAGAGTGGGGTGTGGGTCACACGGTATTTCCATTTGCAGTTTTCATATAAATTCAGCTCACACTCCCGCCTGCCTGCACCGGTTTGTGCTCCCACCAGCACTTTGGGGCCTCCTCTCCCCACAGCGGAGGAGCTTGTTTTCGGGAAGTTGCCCCACAGCCGCGCACTCGGGCCGGGGGCTGCCCGCTGCACATCGGGGGGCCGCAGCTGCTCCCGTCGTGGAGACGCCGAGGGGACGAGGCCGCCCTGTCACACAGGTCTCGGCGCTACACAGAGGACACTGTTTTCACTGTTCACCTCACCGAAAAAACACGTTCCCTGCAGCGTCTAAACTGATGTTTGCCCAAAGGTCTGGTCACGAAGGGCCAGCCACATTGCCACCGGAGACGATGTCGTGGCTGCCACCTTGGGGAAATAGGACGGCCACATCCTGCCCGAGAGGGGACCAGGCTCGTTGGGTGGATGTTCAGGGTTGCTCTGGAAGCCCGTGGAGAGCCGAGGGGACCTAGCAGGGGAGCGGAGCCCCGCTAGGAATTACAGTGGTCCAAGCAAGAGGGGAGGAGGTGGGACCTGGGTAAGACTCTGGGTCCGATGGCGCGGCCGGCATCGCCCCTCCGCGCAAGGCCAGAGGAGTGGAGGGTGAGGCCGCTTTGGGGAGAGAAACGGGAGGACAGATTTCAGAATCCTTTCACGTTTCAGAGCCATCTGCAGCGCTTGTTCTGGAAAGGCTGTTAATACACACTGTGCCTGCGTTCCCCGCCGTACTGCTGGTCTTTTTCTTCAAGATTTATTGCAGCTCATTATGTGTTCAGAAGATGGGCTCCGTCTGGGCAACGGGTTGCAAATATTTTTATAAGCTCTTCATTTGTTATATAACTGGCATTTTTTAATTGCGTAGAATTTATTTATTTTTGCTTTCTGTGGTCTAATTGATTTATCTGCCCTTTACATCTTCTGGGTTTAAGGTCTGTTGTTTCTTCGTGGGTATGGACAAAGTACAAGTCTGACGACTCTGCATCAAAACATTTTCTTTTCCAGCAGGCTTGGAAAACAGAGTTTGTGTAAGGGATTAACAGTGATAAAGATTTGCTATTCCCAAGTTTATAAACACAATTTAAGCCATTACCTCCCCTGTTTATTCTGAGGACGGGTGAACAGGACAATTGCTAAAGTGGCTTTTATTGACTTTTCATTCCTAGTTACTCTGCTGCCTGTTCTATAATGATTTTGGCAAATAAATGAAGTAAGTTAGATGGGAGGCTTTCTGGCAGAGAAGAGGATCTAGAAATGTTGGGTCAGTTTTTGAATAATTAGGTTGAAATAGATTTTATCTCTTCATATTCTGTTCTTTCGTATTCTAACCTTTTGCTTCCATAATAATGCTATTTAAGTAAAATAGATTGTACTTGATGTAAACCACCCAGTGCTAAGTCCTTATGAATTCAGCTTTCTAAAACAAATGAATTATTCATTGGAGAATGTATACATCTCAACAACACTTAGCACCAAAATCTTTACCTTTGAAGAAGGAAATTTATTTGCATGTGAATTGCTGCTTCCACTCTGGTTTTGAATTTCATGAAGACAGACCTGTTTTTTTCCATCAGTTTGGTAAGAATTAAGCCCAACTTTTATTCTTAACACGTTAAACTCAGCGTCTCCTTTAGCAGCGTTTGGGGCACACGCCCTGAATCCCGGGAAGAGAAATTGCTTTTGTGTCTTACTCAGGAGGTCGTGACCCGTGCACGGCCGGGCGTGTGCACAGAAGTGCCGACCCGCCAGGGCCTCCGAGATGGCCGCTCTGCTCGCTGGCTGCCGCCCCGCCTGGGCTTCCCGCGGCGAGTGCGGGTTCCGGCGTCAGCCCCGCAGCGGCTCGAGCGCCTCCTCCCGCTCCTCGACGCACCTCTGCGGGAAGACGGGTTCCCGATGCCGCGGCTTCCATCTCGCACGGGACGAAGCCGGCGCCCGTGGCGTGAGCTGGGGGTCCCGGTGGCGAGGGCCGGGCAGCTTCCAAGCACAGCCCGCAGTGGCGGGTCCTGACCGGGAGGACGCCGCGGGGCTGAGCCTGGACCCCCGGCTCAGCGAACACGACCCCCGCCCACGTCTCCCGGGCAGCTGCCCCGCCGAAGCCGCCAGTGCGCGTGCGCCCTTCCCTGGTCAGTCGGCGCCCTCGTGTCTGACGCGCGGGTGCGGCTCCTGCTCACCCGGGTCCGCGGCCAGTGCTTGTCCGCCCCGGGGCTGGGTTCCAGGAGTGGGGTCCCTTCCCGCCTGTTGCCTCAGCTGCCCCCTCCCCTTTATGCCCCCACGGGCCCAAACAGCAGAAGCGGCTCCCCCTGAATGAGGAGACAGCGCCACTGCGTTCTGGGGTTCAGGGCTGCGTCTTAGCACGTGCCAGTCACAGGAGAACTGCCCAGAAGTGGCCCGGGGCAGGGGAGGAGCAGGCGGCCGGGCCCCTCAGAATGCCCTGGGCTCCCACGGGCAGTGGGCTGTGCTGGGGAGACCCTGCAGAAGTGCCGCGGTCCGGGCTCAGCTGTCCGGCGGGCCCCTCGGTCCCCGCACCCCACCACCCAGCCGCCGTCCACCCTGGCCGTCCTGCGGGAGCCGCTAGCAGCTGCAGGTCATTCGGACCGGTCATTCGGGCCGGACAGCGGGGCCGGGAGGTTCTCGGGAGAGGACTGGACACGCTGGAGGGCTGGCGCCCGGGGCTGGCGCGTGCTGGTGGGAGCCGTACGCGGGTGTGTGTGCGTGTGCACGAGTGTGTGCACCGCGTGGATGTGCCTGAGTGTGTGTGAGCGCGAGCTGTGTGCAGGCGTGAGTGTGCATGCACGAGTCTGGGCGTGTCCGCCGAGCGCGGCCTTGCCTGCCAGGAGCTGACCCGACTCCCCGCCCCTCAGGCGGAGCTCGGGGCTGGAGTTTTCAGACTCTGCGCAGAAAGAGGGAACGTGTTTTAGAGCTTTAGGTTATGCGGGGAAGGGAAAACGAGCCCCAAGTCGCAGGTGCGTGGCCAGCACGGGCTGTGGGTGGTGGCTGCTGAGCGGGTCTCTCTCTGCGTGCCTGACCTCGAGGCCCCGGCCGGGCAGCGAGTCCCCATGGCCGCCCCTGCCCGCCTGGGGGCCTGGCCTGGCCGAGGCCGTGGGACCCGCCCTCTTTGCTGAGGGCCGGATGCCCGAGGCAGGCCCAGCGCTGCGCCAAGGAGCTGACGCTCTGGGGACTCGTCGTGCGGCTGGAGGCCGCTGCGCTGTGTCCCCGCGGCTGCTGGCGGTCGGGGCTCCTTTACCCACACCTCCGGTCCTGCTGGCCCTGTGCTCGGTCGGACTCGAGGTGCCCGTGTGTGTGTGAGTGTGCAAAAGCACGCGGTGTGTGCGTGGGTGTAGGGTGGATGGAGTACCGCGCTCTTTTCCGCCCTCGCGCCGCGAGCGTGGACGCCGGGGCCGGGCATGGGGCACACGGCCCGACTGCAGACCTGGCCGGGAGCACGTGTGTGCGGAGCGTGTGAGCGCGCGAGCCTGGCCGAGAGCCAAGCCTGTCAGGGCAGGTCTCTCTGAGCCGGGGCTGCGAGGACACGCCGGGCGAGTCCACGGGGGACACGGGCCGAGAGCGCCGGAGGGGGCGGGAAGAGCTCAGAGAGCCGCGGGCTGCGCTGGGCCTGGGCCCCGCCCCTGCCCGCCCGGCCGGCCCTGCCCCCGCGGCCTCCTGCCTGCGCGAGGCTGCGCTGCGGTGTGCGCGGGAGAGCTCGGGTGTGTGGCTGCGAGGGTCCGGGCGAGTGCGAGTGTGCACGAGTATGTGCACATGTGTGGGTGCATGAGTGCGAGAGTGTGTGCAGGGCTGTGAGTGTGAGCGCACAGCGGCTGGGGAGTGGGTGGGTCTCTGCTCACGAGCCGGTGGCCGGTGTGGCGTGAGCGGCAGAGGGCGGGGCGGGCCTGTCCCCTCCGTCCCCAGTCCTGTCCTCACGCTCCGGGCGGCGCTGCCTCTGCGCCAGGGGCCCTGGAGGGAAAATGAAAGGAGGAGCAGGGTTTCCCGCCCTCCCGCCGTTGGCACCCACGAGGCACACCTGCGGCCCTGCGCGCGGCCCGAGCAGGTGTGCGCATGCGCGAGTGGGCGCCGGGCGGGGGGCTGCGGGTACAGGGCGGCTGCCGGCGGGCGCGGAGAGGCAGCGGGGGAGCAGAGCCCGCGGCCGAGCGCCCCGAGAGAGGCCGCGCCCCCGCCTGCCCTGCACCTGCTCGTCTCTCTGCAAATGCCGCAGACGACGTTACAGCCCAGCCAGCCCCCGAGGGCTGGAGGACTCCTTCACCTGCCGGGGTCCTAGAGAGCCCGCCCCGGCGTTCCTGCCCTGCCGGCACCATCTCTCCAGGTAGGTCACCTTTCCTGTCGCCCTGGCGCAGTTCTGCTTTACTGACAGCAGTCACGTTCTCAGTGCGACCCCAGGAACCCCCAGCTGTCTTTAACTCAGAGCCCCGCGTGCGCCGGGCAGGTGTTTCCGTGGAGGTGCCCGAGGACCCCTAGGCGGTGGGCGGAGTCCGGTGGCCGGCGCCCCACGCGGCTGTCCCGCCCCTTGGCGCTGGCGGGGCTCCCTCCGCCACCCGCTCTCTGCCTGGGCTGGCCGGTCTCCCCTGGGGGGCCCGATCACCTCAACCTGCCTTTGGTCAGTCCTAACTAGGACCTGGCTCCCTTTTCTTCTAAAAGGCTGCGTCTGAGTCTTGGTCAGCAGGAAGCTGGCCTGTTTGGCAGTACTGAGAAATTTTGGTTAAAGGTTTGCATCGTAAAACGCTGCGGATGCGAGTTAGGAAAGTAAATGCTTCACAGGGGTCTGGCGCCTTTGGCGGCGCGGACTCCGTGTTCAGGCTATTTCCTGGCGATGTCTTTGCTTCGAAACATGGCTCAGGACCTTTGTGGGGCCTCGTGCCGGCGCTGTGGGGTCCGGTTCACGTTCCCAGCGCGTCACGCATCCCCTAATTCTGAGCACGTGAGCCCCACGCGTGCAGCTGGGGAGCAGCGTGGTTTGGCCCCGGGGCGGCCCAGGTGCCGCACGGCGTTGGGCCCGTGTTCGGCCGCTGCGCCTGCTGCCGTGTGCTGGAGAAGTGGTTGCAAGTGAGGGACCCCACAAACAGCGACAGCTGGGAACTTGGGGGGCGCCCGCTGCACCCGTGCCCGGTGTGTCCGGCGAGCCCGCTCCTCACCCACGCAGCAGGGCACCCTTGTCCCTCCTCTCTCTCTGTGCTGCAACAGTAAGAACTGGCCCCAGAGGCAGAGGCTGCTCGGGGCGGGAAGCCGGCCGCGTCTGGAGTCTGTTTCCTTTCCCTTAGCCTGTCCAGGGCGCACAGTGAGTTTTCGGTTCTTGGAACTCGGAGCTGGCCTTGGACAGTGCTGTCCGCTGAAGCGCAAGACTTTGCGTGCTTGTTTGGGCAGCGTTGACCTGTAGTGTTGGTGCAAATCGGATTTTGGAAATAAATGGGTTTCTTAAAATCACTGCTAGCTGAGGGGCACGGCAGCCGCCCCCGTCCCCACTGGTGGAACACAAGCACCCAGGGAAAGGGGAGGGGCATTTCAGCAGATGGCCGACGAGGGGCCTGGGGGTCCTGGGCTATGGTTTCACGGTTCGTGGGAGGTCTGAACAGTCAAGTAAAGTGGGCCACGGGGCCGCGTCACACCCTGATGACATCTGCAAAATCCTTTGCCAGGTGGCATTCCATCGTCATGGACATCAGAGCTCATGGCATTCACCAGCCCAGGCTAGGGTGGGAAATCCGGGAGGAGCCTTTTAGAATTATCTATCTATCTATGGATTATGAAAGTAGTATTTGTTCATTGAAGATAAAACTACACAGAGGAAAATAAAAACACCCATAGCTTTACCACTACGCATTCCGTTCCTTTGAAGCATCTTGTTGCCGTATCACTTTCACAGCGAAAAATGCAATATGCTCAGTTATCTGTCCCTTTGAATTTCACAAAATTTCCCATGTCATTATAAATTCTTTACAATAGTGGTTGCCAGCACCACACAACAAACATTTGTTCACAAACATTTGTTATTCTTTTCATAGTCAATATAGATGATGCCAAAACTTTGTTATTATTTGTGATTGTTTCCTTGGGAGAGGGGCCTAGCAATAAAATTACCGGACCCAAAGCTACAAACACTTTAAAGCTCTTGATTTACATTTCCACAGCAGAAGCGGATCTTTCCCTCAACCTTCTATCCTGGCTCTCTTTCTCCTTCCCCCCCTCCACATATACATTTTCAACAGTGTAATAGGAAAGCAGAAAGAACATCCAGCCTCTTCCTCCTTTTCCCGCAAATAGATTCAAATTCACTCTTCCTCATCTTCATCACCGACATAAAGCCAGGTAGTTATGGAATTTGCTGGAAACGATTGGGTTATTTCACATTGACGTAGTATGGGGTTGCCAGGGATGGACCCCCCGAGTGCTGGGGCTTCTGAGAGCCCCACTGGCGGTCTAAGGGAGGGGTGGGGGGCTGCTTCTGCTTCTGATGCCCTTTCTCTGGCTCCCAGACCCCCGTGCAGCCCCCTAGCCCAGCAGGAGCCCTGTGGAGTCTCATCCTGACCCGCCCTCCCCAGGGCCAGCGACATCATTTCCGGGGCCCCGGTGCAGAATCAGCAACAATAAAGGATTTCGGGACAATGCCGAGGGGGCATTAAGACAGGTCCGGGGCCCTCTGAGCTGTCCAGGGACAGCGCGAGTCTCGCCCACACTCTGGGTCGCCGCCCAGTTCTGGGTCTCTGGTCCCGCCCGCAGACTCCCCGTCTCTCTGTGCCCCCCTTGCACACGTCGCCTCCTCCCTTGCTCCCACCGCCGTCCAGGCTAACGCAGAATCCCTGTCTGAGCCGGTTCTCTGCCTTCCGGGACGCTGGGCCCAGGTCGAGCTCTCTCCCTCCAGGTCCACATCTGAGGACGGCGTAAGTGGGGGAGCAAGGCGAGGAGTGGGCTTTGAGGAGTCAGATCCCACGAGGCCCCAGCGGCCCCCCCACTGCACCCCTGCCCGCCGTCCTTCCCCAGAGCCCCGCAAGGCCCCTGTTCCCTCTCGGCCTCCGTGCGTGGCAGTTTGACTCCTGGGCTGAGCAGGCCCTGCCCCTCTGCGAGTCCAGGGCCACCTGAGGCCAAGCGACCATTTACTTCTAAGCCTCGAAGGACTAAGTGCCTCATGTTTACGGAGACATTTATCTTCCAAACACTTGAGAAATCATTGGGGAAAGACAGACGAAGCAGAGGTGCCTGGGAGGGGAGGGTGGGGCTTCCGCCGCGGGGCCGGTGTGTGTCCATGGAACCCAGATTTGGCTCTGCGTGGGCACCCCCGGCTAAGATGGGGAGGCCCGTCCGTGGCTCTCTGGCGTGGGAGTGTGTGCAGGCTGTGCCGACAGACCCCTGTTCAGCATGGACACACTGCCCGAGTCTCCCCAGGGGCCTGGCAGAGGTGTGGCGGTCACTGCCCGGCCTGGGGAGCATCCTGTCCTCCTCGAGGCCTCTGCTCTGGCTGCTGGTCAGCATCCCTTCGAGGAGCCTGGCCCTCTGGCCCGTACCCCGCTGAGGCCAGGGCTGCGCAGGGCAGACGGCCTGCGACCCGCCTGTCCACCGCCAGGCCCCCCACCTCTGCGGCAGAACGACGGGGCCACCTCAGGGCCAGTCCAGGTGGGGGCTTGCCAGCACGAGCGCGGGGCTGTGCGGCCCCCCGGGCCCTCCCGGCGATGCCCTGGAGCGCACGCCCGCCAGCCTCGCCTGGCTCGTGTCGGGAAGCAGATGTGGCGGGGTGAGAGCCGGGCGCGGGGAGCGCTGCGCGTTTTTAATTAATGGAAGCCGAGCGCGCGCGGCTCTCTGGGGAGATGAGCTACTGTGTCTGGCGGTGCCACTTCCCGACCTTGGCGCTCAGAGCCAGGGCGGCCGGGCCGGGCGGGGCCTGCCCAGTGCCCCCGGTCTTCCCCGCAGGGCGGCGGAGGGCTGCAGGGCTCTGTCCAGAGAGACGCAGGCTGACATCGCGGCTCGGGGGTCTGCGGGCTGGGACTGGGGTCGCCGAGTGTAAGTGAAGGCGTTTCGCTCGCTGTGTGAAGCGCCCGCGCGGCGCAGGCGGGAGCAGCTGGGGCAGGAGCAGCGGCGGCCTCAGCAAGGCGGGGGTCGCGGTAGATGCCCCAGGGCGGTGACAGGGCGCCTGGGCAGCTGAGGCTCACGTCCCCCTCCCTGTGTGGCCCTGGGGGACACGCTCACAGAGAATGAGCTAGAATAAAGCCAAGTGACGTCACAGTCACACCTTGGCAGAACTGAGGCAAAGACCCAACCGTCTGTGACGAAACCCAGCGGTCTCAGCAGACACTCTCGGAATAGGATGGCCGCCGGCACCTCCTCTCCGTCTAACAGCTGAAAGTGAGAGTCTGCACCTCCCCGCAGCCGCTATTACACGTGGCGGAACAGCGGTGGTGTGCGGCGTACTAGAACGTTGCGTCATATAAGGCAATAGGACCGAGGAATAAACGCTGGAGGCGGCGAGGCGCTGGTGAGTCAGGACGGGGAGGAACGCATGGAAGGTTCCAGAAGCTGCCGGCGGGCGGGTGCACCAGGAGCACGGGGTGGTGGGCGGCACTCCGTCAGCATCCCTGGCTTCCAGCGTCCCGGCGAGTGGACACTTGCGTGAGAGCCGCCTCTGAGCCGCGGCCGCAGCGGGTGGCGGGTGCCGAGCCCCTGGGTGGGCTGAGGGCCGGGCCAGCTCTCGGGGTCCGCTCCCCCGCGTGCTGGCTGACGCCGCCTTTGAACCGGTTTGGAGCCAGTTCTGGGGCTGCTGCGCGCAGAGTCCACCGGGTTAGAACTCGCGTCTCCTTTGGACCTGGGAGCACCGCGGAAGCGCCAGCTGCCTCGGACTGGAGGGAGCCCTTGGGACCGGCCTGGCGCCTTCCAGGAGGGGCTGGGAGGGCCGCGTGGAAACCGGTGGCTGTCCCGGCCGAGGGTGCCGAGACCCCAGGGTGGGCGAGCCGCGTGGGTCCAGGGGCTGGCGGCCAGGGCATTGGCGGCCACCAGCCCACGGAGGCCTTCGGACGGAGAGGGGTGGGCGGCGCGTTTCAGGCTGGAGGAGCAATAATCAGTTGGCCTGGAAATAAAACTCAACGCAATTTAATAGACTCAAGGCTTGCTGTTGATTTCCTTCCTTTTATTTGTTTTTCCCACTGAAAATACGAGGCGACCAGCTCCAGGCCGTCTGTTTGGGGTAGTTTTCTGCAGAGGAGCTAATTACGGGGAAGCAGGATTTGTTATCTGAAGGAATGTTGACAACTCCAGCGATTCTCAGCGGAACAAAGCCTGGAGAGCTCCGGGTTTCTTTATTACTGTCTGCCTGGCGTCCGCCCCACTCTGCCGTGGGGGAGTTTGCGGGTTCTGAGAAGGCGGCGTGGGCCTGCCCCAGCGGGGAGCCTCTTGTTCCTTAGAGCCTTAAATTTTCAGTCCTTGAACAGTTCCTCCTTGCTCACTGCACAGCCTCTTGCTGTGGCCTATTGAAAATGTTTTGTTGTGGTTTCCTGCACGGGCTGTATGTGTCCTGTGTAAGAACGCACAGACATGAGGCTTACTGCACATGTGATTTTGTGCATTATGATCTCGGCTGTGTTGTCTGTGATAACTGTCAGCAGCGGCGGCCACGCCTACGTGTGGTCCCCTCCGGCCTGGGCCGTCCGGCCTGCTCCGGCCTTGTGGAAGCACCTTTCATGGACTGGGCCCCTGCGCTCAGCCTGCAGCCCCCACACCCCCCTTCCGACACCCTCCCGCATGCCTGGCTGTGCCTGGGCGTCCTGCGGGCCAGATGGCCCCTCTGAGCAGGGTCAGTGGTCAGAGGCCCCGAGAAGCAGAGCTGGGTCCCTGTCCTGGCCGGCGGTGGGCGCAGGGCAGCACCAGGGCGGGCGCCGCAGATGCTGCCGTCCAGGTGGGGTCGGGCACCAGAGAAATGCCATTTGTGGCTACTGAGCTCCTCCTGGAGCGTCCCTGGGTGTCCTGGGCCGCAGTGGAAGAGAGACGCAAACAGAAACTCTCTTCAAAGAATACACTTGGAGAGGGGCCTCCTGGGGGAACCGGGGGAAGTATCAGCCTGTGAAGCTGTCGCAGCCGCTGCAGCACGAGTTCGATCCCCGGCCAGGGAGCTTCCCACAGGGCGCAGCAGACCCCTCCTGTCTCCCCGCTGCTCCCCTCAGCAGTGGATTTCAGTGGATCCGCCTGTTCTGCTCCCCACTCTGTCTCTGGGGAATCCTCTCACCCCCATACCTCTGACTTGCACCCCAGCTCTTGTCTGCATGAATAGACATTAAAAAAATCAATGCGATCTGTACACGTGCTCACAGAAGGAGCAGGCATTGCTTTTCTCTAGCCCGGACTTCAGCATCGTTTTTCATCCCCGCATGTACCGAACAGTAGGAACGAGCCACACGCAGAGCGGGGCTGTCGCGACCTGGGTCTGGGCGCTGCGGGGTGGCGTGAGCTGGAAGGCGGGCGCTGGCCCCCCAAGTGCGTGTACCAGGGGCTGCGTCACCAGGGCCGGTCGAGACGCTCCTGTGGGCCGGGGGGCCGCACCCAACCCGCCCCAGGTTTGGCATCAGCAGGCAGCTCTTTTGATGCATTTTGTGTTTTATCAGCCTTTGTGTTTCTGACCTTTGTCTTGCTTCCTCCCCTTTAAATAACACGCAGGAGGGAGGGATTTAGGAGGAAATCACGGGAAAGATGTGTCCGTCTGAGTTGCCCAGAACCAGAACCATGGTTGAGAGACACGGCTTCACAGAAAGGTGACAGAAGATGATAAGAAACTGCACCCTTTGGGGAGCGGGACCGGCGCCCCTGAACCCTCCCCGCTCGGCTGAGGATTGGCGGGAGGGACGCAGCAGACCCGCCGCCTCCAGCTGTGTAACGGCCGCGGGTCTCCCCGGAATCACTCAAATCCGAAACGCGCGGCCAGGGGCGGGGGTCAGGAGAACGGGGTTGGGTCTCCCAGTCTCCACCTGGTATGTGGGCGACATGTGGGCGACATTGCTTTCCGGGCAGCGATTCTCAAAATGCTTCTGGAGCATTAACATCTCCCTCCCTCCCTCGCTTTCTAATCAGCTTTCACTGATTTGCCATTTTTAACGCTTTAATTTGTGGAGTCCGGCTTTACCCTCAGCTTCACCCTCACCCCAAACTCCAGAGCCAGTGCCCGGCCCGCCCCGCCCTCCCCTCGCTCCCCTCCCCCGTAACCACCCTATTTTTGGCGTCGAAGATTATTTTCGTTGCGTTTTGCCGTTTCTTTCCGTTGGTTCTCTCTGGCCCGCAACGAGGGAGGCCATCTGGAACTGTCCGTCTCTCTGCTCACCCCTCAGCAGCGCCACTCAGGCCCATCTGCGCTGCCCCAAAGGGCGCAGTTCCGTTTGACATAACTGAGGACTGTTCCGCGGAGTCGAGACCCCGGCCCGCCCGGCGTGCACGCAGGCCCCTCCCCGCCGCCGCGCGTGAGAATCGCAAGTCTCAGCGTGGCGTGTGAGCCAGAGCTGGAGAACGAGGCCATCGGCTCGGTGGGTGACGGGAGCGCCAAGCTGCACGGCGGGGGGCGTGGGTGGGGCGCCCTCCGGGAGGTCAGCTGCCCAGACCAGAGCGTGTTCTTGCTGCCCCGACGGGGCCGTGTGCACCAAGCACCCACTGAGGCGTGAAGCTGGCCGAGGACAGCGTCTCCCAGCTCGGGTGTGCGTCTCTGATAAACCCACCCGCTTTTGCTGGCCTCCATTTAAGCTGCACCCCCTTCTCTGCTGCCCCCGGGCCCGCGAGCGGGGGTGACCAGCAGTGTCGGTCTTTGTGCTGGACGACGGAAGCATAAAGCTCCGTTCTGGCTTCAGCTGATGGACTCCCCCGGATGTACCGGGGCGCGGTGGTCAGCTCGTGGGTTGATCTGCGGGGTACCCAGAGCGACGTTGTTGGGGACTGGGTTGTAGTCCAGGCGGTTGCCGGGTTAATGCTTTCCTGAGTGCCTTTCGCAGTGGGCGAGCGCCCCCCACCTCCCCTGCCCCTGCCAGGTGAGAGGCTGGGCCTCCTGCCCTTCCCTTACCACGCAGGAAGGGCTCCCGGGGCCTCAGTCCTCTGTTTCCTGGCCTGCAGGCCTGCCTGAGCCCGGGGCTCT
Organism: Scalopus aquaticus; assembly: GCA_004024925.1. NCBI lineage: Eukaryota > Metazoa > Chordata > Mammalia > Eulipotyphla > Talpidae > Scalopus > Scalopus aquaticus. Next base: position 17,760 of record PVIJ01004236.1, on the reverse strand, counting down.
GTGCTGCGATCATTTCTGTGCACACAGGGGGTTTCAGGGAGCACGAAGACCCACACCTCTGCAGACTGTGCTGCAGTTTCCTCTGACACCCACAAGCGCTCTGACGCCCACCTCCCCGCTGGGACAGCTGCTCTGAATGGCCGGGGCTCTCGGGGGCCTGCCCGGAGGAGGAGGCAGCTCCCCTCGGCTGAGCTTGACCTCAGAGCTGGAGGTGGGTGCATGGGCACAGCCCCTACGGCCGCCTGCTGGCTGCGGGCACCGACAGTGCAGCCTAACAGCGAACAGCCCGTTTCTTGTTTGTCTCGCTGAAAATGCTGCTTGGAAAGAGACAAACGCAGAGGCCGGCCCGCCTCCGCCCAAAGTGCCGGTTTATTAGGTTTGCGGCAAGGCCGTGTTCCCTTAGAGGTGTGGGAGGCTTTCAGAGGGAGCTCGACTTTCTGAAATGAGCACCTTTAAAACACGCACGCATGCACGCATGCACACGCACGCACACACACATGCACACACACACACGTACACACACACACACACACGCACACGCACACACACACACACACACGCTCGACAACATCCCCTCTGCCTCCGGGCAGGTCCGGAGCCCGCTCCCGCCACACGCCACGCGGGCTCACTCCCCTCCAGCTGGGGGCCGCCGCGCTGCAGGACATTTGGGGTGTTTTCGTTTTCGGTGGCGACGAAGCAGACACGGAGCAAACGGGTGCTGGGCGCGCTGGCCCACGGCCGGCCAGGACGGCGGCCTCTGCTCTGAGGACGCCCCGAGGAGCCGCTGCCCCCGGCCTCGCCTGCCGTGGCCTGCGTGTCCTGCCCGGGCCCACCCTCCGCGCCCTCCGGCCCTGCTCTGGCATCCACTCGGGGTCCAGCGCCCAAGAGCCGACGCTCCGGGCGGGACCGAGGCAGCGGCCGCCGCTCTGTTCCAGCGTCGAAGTCCGTCCTTGTGCAGCCGTCAGTCCGGCCAGAGGGTGAGTCTGGTGCTGGCCCCCAGGCCCCCCACGCTGCCGGCTCACGTGGACACTTGCCGGGAGACCCCTCTGCCGTGGCTCAGCGGGGGCTTGGCGCCCTTCCGGTCCCGTCTGTGCCGCAGACCGCAGCCCTCGCTGGGCCCCCGCTAGGTCCGCGCAGCTGTGTGTCTGGTCAGCAGGGCTCTCAGGCCCGCGTCGCAAAGCCGGCCGCAGCTTTCTCGCCGGCGCTGACGGACCCTGGGAGGCAGAGGCCGCCTGTCGCGGGGAGAGTCCCGGGCTCGAGGCTCAGGCTGGGGGATCCGCTTCTTCAGAAGCTCGGTGGGAAACGTCAGCTCTTTTCAGTGCTTTCCCTACACCGTGGTTTTGCCAGAACACGCAGCCCGTTCCAGGTCCATGGCCAGTGCTTCGGCCTCCGGCGTGTCGGTGGCAGTTTTGAAACTTGCTGAGTGAACCTCAGGAAATTATTCTGATCCCCCGAGAGGAGGAGATGGGGAGTGAGAGAGCGAGGCCTGCACGGGGCCTCTGCCTGTTCCGGCGAACGGCCCCGCTGGGCTTCCTTGGTGTCCGCAGAGATGCTTGAGGCTCCGACACCGTCCTGAGGCATCTCCAAGGCCCGCTCGTGGGTGGCATTTGCGGCACGAGCTCCAGCTTCTGCAGAGCACAGGCAGCTCAAGCCAAGCTCAAGAGTGGGCCGCAGAAGAACTGGGGCCTGTGGGCCTCCAGCTTGTTCACTGGGGCTTCTCTGGGGCCCGGGCCCCTCTGCCAAGGACGCCAGCGCCCGAAGGGCTTGGGACTCCCAGAGGGCCCGGGGCTGGGGCCGTGAGGGGTGATGCCGCCCACCGGGTCGGCTTCTGGGCCCAGCCCAGGGCCTGCCACTGTTTACTGAGTGGCTTTGGCCCTGGCGTCTGGGGAGACCACTTCCTGCCCGCAGTGCCCCAGCGACCCTGACTCCAGCCTTCACGCCAGGCCCCAGACGGGGTTTCGGAGACACAGGACACCCGAAGCTCCGCCGCCTCCGGGCAGCCGGCCCCCAGCCTTTCCTTGGAAACGCGGCCTTGAAATTTCCTGCCTTAAACTCTGCCCCTAGCGAAGCGAGTTAGTTTTTTCCAGGTGTTTCTTTGCTCATTGACTCTCAAATGTGAGAAATATGTTAATTTGGAGATAGGAATTAAAAGAAATTTCCAGAGACTGTCAAGTCAAAGCATTCGTCGAATCATAATGAGAGTAAATTCAGCCCCTGTGGCAGAGAGCCAGATCGGCTTTCAGCGCCAAAGAAGACACAGAGCCCCCAGCCCCCAAGTGTCCTCACCCCTCTGTGGCCTGCTCCTAACCCTGCCCCAGCTCCGTTTCTTCCCCTGTAGTTCGGGCCTCTGTTGTGGGAGCCCCTTTCTCTCACTCAGCAGATGCATTTGCGGTTCCCCCATGTGATTGCCTGGATGACGGGGGCTTTTAAAAAATCACAAAGAGCACCCCCTTTTGCGGCTATACCCCACCCTGTTTATCCTGCCAGCCCAGGAGACCACCGGGGTCACTTTCCGTTTTGGTGATTATGAATTACGTCAGTTTTCACTTAATTGGGTAATACCCCGACCCGGGATCGGGTAAGTGCATGTTTCACTTTGCCGAACTTTTCCAAAGTGGCTGCACTTTTTGCATCTCCACCAAGAGCTGTTCTACTCGCTGCTAGCTCCAGGCATGATAATTAAGAAAAATTGTGGTTGTGGAAATTTTAGTGCTTCTAATAAATGTGCAGCGGTATAGCATTCGGTTTTAATTTGTATTTCTCTACTGACTAGTGATGTCGAACGATCTTCTCATGTGCTTTCCCTCATCCATTTATCTTCTTGGTAAAGCATCTGCAAATCTTTTTCCTGTTTCTAATGAGGTTGTCTGTTTTGTTTATATTATGCATTATACCCACATACACGTTCTATAGCCAATAGGATCTTTGAAAGTATTTTCTGCCAGTCAACTTGCTTTTTAAATTTTATTGAGTCCTCCAATGAAAGATCAATTGATGAAGCCCAGTTTTTCCCCTTATTGTTCATGTTTTTGGTTCGTAAGAAATGCTGCCTCATCAAGGTCACTGGACCTTCTCCTAAGCTTCCTAGTGGAATGTGACAGTTTTAGGTTTAAATGGTGACTGTGTGAGTGACGCAAAGTCTGGTCAGATTTGTTATTTGCGCAAGAACAGCCGATTGTTCCAGCACTCTGTTGAGAAGGCAGCTTCTCCCTCCTTAAACCACTTTGCAACTGCGGAAAACCCCGGGAGCCGGGACGCCGGGTCCCCCGTGGGCGCCGTCACCGCAGCTCGTCACAAGCCCGAGTTCTGGCCACCGCAGTCCTTCAGCCTGGCTCTCCTTTTTCCAAGACGCTTTGATTATTCCAGTCCCTTTGCTTTCGTATCGATTTGCCAACCAACCTATCAATTCAGCAAAAGCTCCCGTGGGGTTTTGCGGGACTCCGTGTTGCTGCTACGGAGCAGCAGGGGGCCTGACGGATCGGCCCCGGTCGCTGGTGTGGGCGCCTCCCCACCTGCCCAGGGCTTGTAAAAAGCTGTTTTTCTCAGCACAGAGATCTCACCCACCTCCTGCTATGTGGGGTCCATTTTTCTGCTGCTGCGGCAAACGGCGGGAGCAGCTCCCGCTTCTGCTCTCACCGAGTCTCCTGAAGCCCGTCTCTGCCCCCGACGGCAATGATGCTGCTTCTCCGCTCGCTTCTCTGCAGCTCTCAGCCGCCCCACAGACTGGAGTGGTCCCTGTACTGCACTTCACAAGCTTCTCCCTTAAAGCCTTCATTTGCGTTTGAATGCAACCCCCAAATTAGGAGGGGTCCCCGCACCCCTGCACTCACTGCAGCTGCTGACAGTGGCCAGGCGCCCAGGGACGGCGCAGCGGGTTGAGACGGCGGGCGGCCCGTGCACAGTGGACGCTGCCCAGCTGGGAAGGTGCGTCCTGCCCCATGCAACAAAACGGAGGACGCTAAGCAAGATGAGGCAGCCGGACAAAGACAAACACCACGTAATTCCCCTTTTATGTGTATTCCCTTATATGTGCCAGCGGGCTCAGGGCGGGTCCCCTGTGATTCGGGCAGACGGTCAAGGGGAGTCCTGGAGCCCTCGGGGGCTTTTTGGGCTTTTTATGGTCTTTCTGCAGGGAGGCCCCAGGTGCAGGGCAGGCTGGGGGCAGGGGCCGAGGCTGCAGGCCTCCCGCCCCCGGGAATCCTCACTCTCTGGGTTTGCTGGCGGCATCTCGAGGTCTCTCTGCTGCACCCCAAATGGCCCTCTGCCGCCTTTGCTACTTCTGCTTCTACTTCTGTCTCTTGCTTCTGTGCCTCTGCTACTTCTTGCCCCTCTGTGATGCCCTTACAGGCTGTCTGTCCAGGCTCAGGTGTGCCCACTCGTGCACGCGCGCCGCACTGCAGGTGTCGCCCCGAGGCACACACGCGAGACAGCAGGTGTCTGTCATTAAACTGAATGGCGGAGGGCGAAAATCCTGATCATTCTTTCACTTACCCTACAACATGCAATACAGAGAAATAAAACAAAGGGACAGACAAAACTGAACCCAAACAAGCCCTAGAAATCTGACTGTAGAATTGAGGTGCTAGAGGTGAGGGGGAGGGCTCCCTGGTGGCAGTGGGGGATTGTGGGTGCTTGGTGGTGGGTGTGGGATGTGACCCTCTACCTCTGAGTCACACACAGTTGTGTAAACCAGTGTTACCACAAGCATAAAAATTAAACCCTTCGTTATGAGACCCGCATCCTTTGAAACACTTGAAGCTGTTTATGCAAAACATTTAAGCTTTAATTATTAGTAGTGAAACCAGTGAGCATCTTTGTAAAGAGCTTTTAGAAAGGGAATGCTTGGTTTAAAATTCTCTGGTCTGTACTGAAAAGCTTTTTTAAAATGATTTTTTGTTGAAGTAATGTAGTAAACATAAAACTTCAGGGGTACATCATTATACTTCCACACCTGGGAGTCGAACATTAAGTTCACCTAGGATAGAACTGAAGGCAAATTGGCTAAAGGAAAGTTCCTTTTTAAGAAAGATTTATTTATGCAGACAAGAGCTGGGGTACAGGGGTGAGAGGACTCCCCAGAGACAAAGTGGGGAGCAGAACAGGCAGATCCACTGAAACCCACTGCTGAGGGGAGCAGCGGGGAGACAGGAGAGGTCTGCTGCGCCCTGTGGGAAGCTCCCTGGCCGGGGACTGAACTCGTGCTGCAGTGACTGTGATAGCTTCATAGTGCTGGGACTCAGCCCCTGCTCCCCAGGGAGGCCTCTCCCTCTCTTTTCCTTCCTCTCCTCACCATTCCTCCTCCCTCCCTTTGTAAGACCCAAGATGTGCTCCCGTCTCTGGCCCTTGCTGTGAAGGAGCTAGGACAGGGTGTGCGCCCCTCCGAGAGATGCCCGCTTCATCTCCAGGGGTTTGCCAGCCAGATTTGGATTTCTCCCTGGGTTTTTTCCAGCTGTTTTCTCTCCTTAGCGCTTTTCTTGAGAGATGGGCAGCAAAGGAAGAAAGGCTGCTCAGACAGAGTCATCAATCCAACACGTGCGTCCTGTGGCCTCCACCGCCTGTCAGCGGTCACAGGTGGACAAGGCAGGGGCTTCGAGGCGGTGGGACGTGGGGGGGACACAGGCTGGGGGAGCCAGCAGCGGGCAGGGTCGCCGTGGGCTGTGTGGGATGAGGGACAGGGCAGCGAGTGTCCTCCGCTTCTCTCCACCTCCACGCCGTGCTGTTTATCCCCGAGGCTGCGTGACAGTGACGACGATTGCCACCTGCCACCTGCACGGCACCACACACCATCTGCGTGTGACTCGCCGCCCCACACGGTTGGCAGGTGAGCGTGAGCTCGCCCGCCCAAGGGCACCAGCTCGCGGGGAACCGAGCAGGAGCCCAGGCTTGCTTGTCCCCTCCCGGCCTCTGCAGCCTCGCTGGGCACGCGCGGCTGGGGGCCCTGAGGTCAGCGCTGGGGGCGGGGCCTCTGGGCGCACTCGCCCTGCCCAGCGGCCGCGCCTGCACCTGCTTGTGAGGACAGCAGGCCCCCAGCGAGACTGGCCCATGGCGGCATCACGTCCCCTCACTGGACGCTGCGCTGGGCTAAGGACATGGCCGGGCGTCCGCAGCCGCTGCTCTGGATGGTGGGTGTCCCCTGGGTGTGTCTGGGCTGCTCTGCTGGGCACAGCTTTGGGGGGGCCAGGAATCACCCACTTCTCTGAGGCACAAGCAGATGGGGGAGAGTTTTCGGGTTTTATTTCTGGCACAGCCGTCCACGTTCGTGCTGTGTTTACCTCGTTTGCAGCAGCTGACGGCCTCAGACAACCCCCTTCTCCGGGGTAATGAGGCCACATCTCATTTTCCTGTGAAAAAATGAGATCCCGAATTTACCCAGCAGCTGCAGAGCTGGAGCTGACGCCAGGCCGCCTTGTCTTCTCCAGAAAAAACCCTCATTTTCCACTGACTCTGCTGAGCCCACTTTTTGAAATGGTAGAGGGGCGCTCTGCCCCAGACGCCGGCGGCGTGCTTCGAGGTGTCTCCTTCTAGCTCTCCAGCGGTTCCGACCGCAGCGAAGGAGTCGGCCCACAGCACACACCGACTGGCACAAGGCCCTCGGGGCAGGTGGAGCCCCGAGAACCCACCTGACTGGCCAGGGAGTCCCCTTGAACGGCAGTCTGGCCAACATCGTGTTGCGATCGTGTGGCGACTCCAGCCAAGGCCGGCCCGGCCGAGCGCTTGATGTCCTCGGCGCCTGGGGCTGTGCCCGCAGCAGGGGGCAGCAGCTGGGGCTGGCGGGGCTGGCTCCAGACGGGGGAGGCTGAGGCTCTGCGCCCGCCCTGCCCCTCAGCACGGACTGGTGTCAGGTCTGGTGGGCGTCGCTTTGGTGGGTGGGGAGGCCTCAGGATGACGCGTCACTCAGGTCCTGTCTGGCAGGGCCAGGTCGCCGGAAGAGGGAGCAGCATGGCGGCTCATCTGCCAGAGGGCGGCTCCAGACCCCAGTCGAGGCATGTTCTTCGGGACCGTCTTGCCTGCTCACCTCGTTTCTAGAGGGAAGAAGCTGAAGTCACAGAGAACCCTTGTGTCAGCTCGCAAGGTCAGGCAGAAGCGACTTCGTGACTCCGACGCAAAGAATTTTCTATAAGCTGCCGCTTTCTTGAGAGCTGAGGGGCGGTGGGGGCTGCCAGGCCGAAGCAAGACCTGGTCAGCTCAGGAGTCACGTGCGTGGACGCTCAGAGCTCAGTGGAGGGCGCGCCGGCGAGCAGGAGGGTCTGGGCGCAGGTGCAGGGACCTCAAGTGGGCTCCCTGCTCACGCCCAGCCTGCAGAGCCCTTGGAGGATCACCTTGGGGCCCGGATTGGGGGAGACAGCAGCAGGAGACACTGGCAGAGCTGGGGCGCAGGAGGCCCTCAGGATGCACCCGGAGACTCTGCTCTGACGGAGCTCCTCTCTCTGCTGGCACGAGCTCCTCTGCCGGCACAACCTCCACCGCTACTGCAAGGGGGAGCTCCTCCTCTTCCAGGTGAAGCGGCCGAGGCCCAACCGCATCAGACAGCGGCCGAGGCCCTGCGCAGAGTTGGCAGCTGGGGTTCAGGCTCAGGCTGGCCGCGCTGGGCTCCAGGCAGACGCTCGCGGTCCCATCAGCCTGGGGGGGCGCGGGGCGCGGGGGCCTGGGGCCCGCAGGCTCCAGGGGTGTGCAGACTGCGGGGCACGTAAACTGGACCCAGACATGGGCTGCAGAACGAGATTCGCACCTGGGATCGGAAAACAGTTCCGAGACGTGAGGGTGCTGGGGGCGGAATAACAGGGCGGCTGTTCTCGGAGGCCCTGGGCCCTCGCGGCTGCCGCTGCCGTCCGGGTGGGCTCGGCCGAAGGTGCTGCGCGGAGGCCGGGCGTCTCGGGGGCTCGGCGTGTGCAGGGCACGCACGCGGGTCTGCAGGGGGCGAGCTCCGTGGGGGCGCACTGGGCAGACGGCCGCGGGCCGGGGGCCGGAGAGTCGCGCCTGACTCAGCCTTGCCTGGCTGCGGGCGGGCACACGAGCTGTGGTGCAGCACACTTGGCCTTTGAGCAGCTCCGTGTTTGTTCTCTGCTCCCAGCGGCGCACGCACGGCCTCTCGGCCACAGTCAGCTTCCCTGCCACGGCGTGTAGTGTTCCGGGGCCTGTCTGTGCAGAGCTGTCTGCTTCCAGCTGTGGCCGGGGCAGGGGGCGCGGACAGCTGCCGCCGCCTCCTGCCTGGGGCCGGGCACCCAGCTCTGCACTCCGTGGTGACGCGGTGACTCACTCAGCCCCTGCGATGAGGAGGGACACGGCCCCGTCTGGGTGCCCCCTCTCAGGGACACTGTGGATCATGGGACCACCAGCTGTCTCTGCCACAGGACGTGCGCGTCTAGACCAGCACCCAATCCGGGGGCACGGGGCTGAGCCGCCTGCGTCCTCGGCGTGGGGAGCCAGCCACAGCCGCCCGCCAGCCGCACCGCTCCACGGGCCTGCAGCCTTCAGGGCCCTTCCCGGGGGCACTGCCCTCTGCTGCCGGCTTCCCCCGGAGAGGGCGGCGCCAAGCCTGCGCCCCAGGAGCGGTCGCCGCGGTCGAGGCTCTGTCCAGCTGACGGTCTGAGCGCCGAGTCGGGAGCGCGTCCCGCTGCCCTCACCACCTGGATCCAGAGTGTCCCCAGCCTGTCTCCGGCCACTCCTTCTCCAGGACGGTCCCCGCTGGGAGTGGCTTGGCCCCCGATCTGCTCTCACTGCCCACCGTGGAAGCTGTGCGGGGCGTCCAGGCCGTATCAGCATCTGCAGCAGGCCCAGCCAGGTTGAGCGAGACCCCCTGGTGCTTCTGTCCACAGTGAGTCCAGGCGGATGCCCGCCAGTCTGTCCAGCTGGCCAGAAGCAGGTTGCCGTCCAGACCAGGTCCTGGCAGTGGGTACCAGGGAACTTGCCCTGACCACAAGCGGCTGTGCCGTCCTGGCGGCGGCTGGGTTGCGGCTCTGGTGCGGTTCCAGAGGGCGGCCTCGGCCAGAGTCCCTCTCTGTCTCCAGCCGAGGCCCAAGGCCGGCAGCCCGCACCACCCACCGCAGTGTCCAGAGGCCAGGCTGCCTGGGCCGCAGGGTCGGGGAGCCTCGGGACCTGGGCGCACATTGTGGGTGCCGATGCGGGACACGGGTGAGCTGCGGCACGGAGCGTGAGGTCCGGCTCGCTGTGCCGCGTGTGGTGAGGCCCGCGGGGCTCTGCGTCCTGGTTCTGGCTGGCGGGGTTTCCTCGGAGGAGCGGATTCTCCTGTCGATTAATCCAGAGTCTGCGCCCCAGAAGGTGCTGATGGTTTGTGTTGTTGGACTCAGTTCTGATCCCAAATTGGTTCATCCAGTTCTTGGATGGATTCATTGCAGGGAAATGGAAATCTAGTGCCAATTCATTTACAAAATTGCTCTCCCAGCGGCCCGCCTGCCACCGACTCGAGGAGGCTGATTTGGCTGCAGGTTCTGAGTGAGCAAAGTTAATTCATTTCATGGAAGATTTCAGATAAGATCGAGCTTCCAGAGTGGCAGGGGCGCTGGAGAGGCTTACTTTTAGATTAAACGCGCTTTAATGAATCCGATGCAATGTGCACGTACGACATGGAGGACACAGAAGTCTGCGGTGATGGCCTCGTCGCCAGGGAGCTCGGAGGCCGACAGTATGTCTGGAGACGGGGCAGGTACACGGCGGGGTGTGGGGTGGTCCCCGATATGGGGGTGCCCGTCTTTCTGCTCTCTCACTCACCCTTTGAGTTCTAGTTCCCCCAGTCAGCAAGGGAAAAAACAAGACTTACAGGACCCCTGAGTCGAGGCAAAGGTCTCTCTCGGAGGGGCAAGCGTGAGGACCTCCCGTCTGCATCAGCCATTGTTTTTTGTTTTTTTTAAGATTTATTTATGCATACAAGCTGGGGTATGGACCAGAGGTGCGGGGCAGCGAGAGGGCTCACCAGAGACGGAGTGGGGAGCAGAACAGGCAGATCAGAAACACACTGCTGAGGGGAGCAGCAGGCCAGGCAGGAGAGGTCTGCCGCGCCCTGTGGGAATCTCCCCGGCCGGGCGTCGAACTCGCATCACTGGTGCCAACAGCTCCACAGCACAGTGCTTAACACTCTGTGCACCGGTGCCCTTTCAATTTCCCAGCCCTTGGGGCCGGCCATTTTCTGTGCCACCGCATGAATGGTAGAAGCAGTCAATAAAACACACACAACTCCTGAACTACTGGATATTAAAAAACTGTCATATCTCTCATAAAACAGCTTACACTTTCACCAGAACAATGTGTAAAGCTTCTAGACTGAGGACGATCAAAGAAATAGCTCCTAATAGTTCCAAATAAATCCACCGTGGCGTGAAAAACTGGAGACTAGATGAACACATGTTAATACGTGAGCGGCCACCTGATGCTGGTGACAGAAACACGCACTAACACGTGAGCGGACCACAAAGTGTTAACCGCTGTGCCACCAGGGAGGCCTGCGTCAGCCATTGTTGATGCCGGTTCTAGGGAAGAAAGGGCGAGGACTCTGAAGATGGCTGCTTTCACGAGTGTACCCCCTTCTCTGGTGCGCCTCTCCCCCTCCCGCTCCCCCTCCTTCTCACCCCTCCCCGCCCCTGATGCCCTCAGAAGTTCATACTCAAGTCCTAGCTTGTCCTCATTTCAGTAACAAGAGGACATCTTTAGAAAACACTAGTTTGAAGGTGAGAAGGCTGAGCTCCAGCGTTTGCATTTCCAAAGGCAGAGGCAGCCTGGATCACGCGCCTGCCCTGGAGCTGTCCTTGGTTTGTGTGGACACTCTGGCCTGGCTGTGCTTCTTTTAGCTCTGGGCGTTTTCTCGAGTGGAAGACTGAATGCCGAGTCTCCCGTGGTAGGTGCAGAGCCCCTGGGCATGGCCGCTGCCCGCTGGAGCACATGCTTCCGGGTGTGGCTGTGGATGGCAGGACAGCAGGACAGCCACCCTATGGTGCCAGTTCATCGTTCCAGAACATATTCATGCAAACGTCTCTGGGGAAGTCTAAGGAGTTTTATAATTTTAAGAGAAACAACTGAACTCGAAGGAATCAGAATGAAAACCCCAAGTACTTGAAAACACCAGGAGGAATAACTGCACCCCCTGGGGTCCAGAACCAGCCGGGGCTTCTAGGAGACCAGCAGCCTGTTCTCTGCTCTTTGGCACACAGGGGATTAGAACGAAGGTCGTAACCCATAAGTTCCTTGTAACAAAATTGCAGGGTTTGGAGACAAAAGTAATTGACTACTGGGAAAGCAATTTTTTGATACCTGCTGTGATGGAAATGAAGGCCGAGGAGAGTCTCACGGGCGCGCCGGTGACTGAGGCCTGGCGAAGCCGTGTGTGCTAGGGAGTGCCCGGCGCAGGTCCCCTGCCCCGCCTGCTGTCGGAGGAGCAGGAACGGGACCCGCGTGCGTGGGCTGGCCTCGCGGCCCTTCCTCCGGGACTCCGGGGGCCGCCCCGCCACTGCCCGGCTCGGGCTCTTTGGCCCGTGCGGCGGGGTGTGTCCCGGTGACCAGGGTCCCGAGACGGCGGGGCGTTTAGATCCTGCTCCGCGTGCTCCGGCGCCGAGACCCGCTGGGGAGCCGCCAGAACGCGCGCCCTGGCCAGCCGGCGCCCCCGAACCAGGCAGGTGCAGCCGCGCGGAGCTGGCCCGCTGCGTTTTCAGGTTCAAAACAGCAAACCCAGAGCCCACTGAAACGCTCCCATTTAGGGCCTTAAAATATAATTGGGGGCCTCCAACCACTAGGGCGCACAGCCGCAGTCAGCCCCCAGGCCCGCGGCTTCCAGGGCGGCGCTTTGTCCCCAGGGCGGGAACCCCGACGCCCGCGCTGCTGGACAGGAAAATGCTGCCGCGCATGGAGGCCCGCGACGGACTGGAGCAGCGGCCGCCACGTGCCTCAGCGGTGCCAATTCTGGGCAAACACTCACAAGAACTGGATCCAGGCTCGCAAGACGCGGCCTCCCACGCGCTGCGGCGCCGTTCCGGGTCTGAGACGCGGCAGCCGAGACGCGCCCGCAGGCGCCGAGGGGCCGTCAGCCCCTGAGAAGGAAGCGCCCCGCGCAGGGGCAGCCGCGCCACCGCGGGGACACGGTGCGAGTGAAATCCGTGAGTCACCGAGAGACAAGTGCCCCGTGGCCCCACCTACGTGAGGCATCTCGCGGAGACCACCTGGTGGAAGCGGAGAGCAGAGGGGGTGCAGAGGCTGGGGTGGGAGCGGATGGGGAGCGCAGCTCGGCAGCGTCGCGCTTGGGATCGAGGTGAGTGAGTGAGGACCCCGAGCGGTGCCCTTAGCAGTCTGTGCGGCGGCCGCTCTCCCCTTCAGCAATCCCGCCACAGCAAAAGGAAAGCAGTTATTTTTCTTTGCTTTATTTCTTGATATCTTCTGCATATGAGGGGGCCATACAGGGTTTGTCTTTTGCCCCTGGCTTCTTTCGCCTGGCATGAGACTCTCCCCGAGGTCCGCTCTGTTGGTGGGAATGGTGGGATTTCGCCTTTTTGTAGCTGAGTGCACGCGCCGTAGGTGTTAGCAGCTCTCCACCCCTGATGGGCACCGCGAAGTGGGGGTTACAGGAGAGGCAGGGGGATGTGTGGGGGTGATGGGTTGGGGTTAACTGGCCAGAGACGGATGGAAACTAGACCTTTGGTGGCGGGGGCAGCGTATCCAGGTGGTGAGTGTGGAATGTGCGGTCTCGTGGCCCATGTCATGTCAGCAGAGAATCAGGAGCGCCCAGAGGAAAAAGAAAACGTAAAGTAAACCCTTGTTCTGTGGGTCACTATCCCCGTTTTCTGTTGATGAAATTTTACCTTTGGTTTAGGATGGATTTTGTTCAGTTCATTCAAAAGATCGGTGGAAGGAAATGGAGAAATGAATTCTCCACTCTAGTGGAAAACTCTTTCTAGGCTGAGGAAGGCTTTCCGAATTTAAGAGAACATTTCTATGACCACAAGGTTCTGTTTAGTTGTCTCCCCACCCCGCAGGGCACATAAACGTGAAAACAGAGCATCCTTAATTTGGTGAAATTCAGAAAACAATCTTCCATTTCCTTAAGCCAACAACTGTTTCTCGGTTTTCTAAGCCCAGTTACATTGTTCAGTGGTGCCTTCCGTTCTCAGTGGTCCAGAATAGGTGGTGGACAGGAATGTTTTGCAGTTAGAGATGTCTGTGGTATTGCTCTTATTTGTCTTTAGAAACATGGACAAAATCCTAACACAAAATCCTAACAAAATCCTAGTGTGTGCATACTCGTGTGTGTGTGTGTGAGTGTGAGTGTGAGTTTACTTGTTTACCAAGTCCAACAGTCAAATGCACATTAAAAGGGGAATGATTGTCTGTCTGAATATTTTAACTTAACACAGCTTCAATTTCTGTATTTCACACACTTTCCTCCATATTGAAAACGTAGTGCTGTAGTCCTGAAAGTTAGAATTCTAATGAAAACCAGAACGTTTTCCATCGCTAAATTATAGCTGTCTTAAAAACAAACCCTTCATCTTCTCAATGTGAGGAATTTGACACAATGGTCAAGTTCAAACTATCTGGAATTAACTTGCCATCTAAAAATACTTGAGTAATATGATATTCTTATAGTTCTTTCACTATTGTCTGTAGATAAATTGACTATGCATAGTTTTCAAGTATTTAATATCTTCCTCATAAATGTACTCAAGCAATGGTTCATCATTTTGTGTTAAAAAGCATGGTTCACACTGCAGTGAAGAATCTTCACTGCTGAGCCAAGTTATTGGTAGAGCTGAAAAGCGTGTTAATCTTGCCCTTAAATTGCACTAAAACCCCTCGCCCCCTTTAGTGTGACTTTCTCTCTAGGTACAGTTTTACTCAGTTGGTTAAGATGCATGGCTGACTTTTCTTTTACAATTGAAATTCAGCAAGACAGAGTTTAATTAGCTTGATTGCGTTTGTGCCCACACTGGTGTCTTTAACAGGGAGGTGATAAATAAAACAATAAAACAATCTTCTTACATCCCCAATCAGACTTCCTTTTTCATTCCTGCAGGTCTTTACTGCTAATTTGATAAGAGCATATCTCCATCATGTGAATTTCACAGACGGTGGCGCGGCGAGGTGCGGGCTGAAAGTGGGCCAGTGTTGTGTGAGCGGGAAGAGACCTGCAATCATGGGGGAACTATTGGAGCTAGAAATGTAAAAGTGTAATGTGCTTCATTCAGTCTTAGAATTTTTCTAGGTGGCACAAATGCAGAGCTTCCAAGGCTCACGGCTAGAAACAGGCAAAACGGAGGGTGGGCCTCCCTCCGGCAGGTCCTCGCGCTCCCCCCCTGGGTCAGCCTCCTGCCTTCCTTTAGTGCCTTTTTTAAAAAAAGATTTATTTATGCATACAAGAGCTGGGGTGCAGGCCAGAGGTGTGGGGGGTGAGAGGATTCCCCAGAGACAGAGTGGGGAGCAGAAGAGGCGGAGTGACTGAAATCCACTGCTGAGGGGGACAGCGGGGAGACAGGAGAGGTCTGCTGCGCCCTGTGGGAAGCTCCCTGGCCAGGGATCGAACTCGTGCCGCAGGATGGCTTCATAAGTGCTGCGCTTAAGCGTTGCACCACCAGGGAGGCCCTTTAGCATTCTGATGCTTCTCTCCATGTCTGTGAGCTGGGCTTGATTTCAGACTCCACATCTTGGCAGTGCCCCGCGGTCTGGTCTTTCTCTGGGTCATTTAACTCCGTATCGCGCCCTTCTGGAAAGGCTCGTGTTTTTGCCGGTGGCTGCATTTCCTTCTTTTTCAGGCTGAACGCTAGTCCCGTTTTCCTGATCCACTCATCTGTGGACCACATTATTCTGAGCGGCGCTATGTGCTTCGTGTGGTTGTGAGTTTTACACTTTCGTGCCTTCCTGCTGGGCCGCGCGCTCCCCTTTGTTTCAGGTTCAGCGAATCCCTGAGCGCTCCTCGGAGGCTGGGCTAGTGGTGAAGAACGTCGGGCTTTTCTTGTCTGGAGACTCTTGAGCTCTCTGTCATTTCTGAGGACTCTATTCCTTCAGTTTTGCCCACCTGGCAAGCGCACGTTTGGTTTCGCGATTGCGGAAGGCGCCGGGAGCATGCCTGAGACGGGGCGGGCTGGACCCCTGGGGCGCGCAGGCACCCACGTGCCCTGTCTCCCACTGTTCATTTTAATGAGGTTTCGTTTCTCCCTTGTTCTCCTTTGGGCAGCGCTTGATGTCTCCCCTTGGGGGTCCCCGCAGTCCCCCCCATACCCCCTGCTACCGCCTCCACCGCCCCGCGCTTCCGCTCCCGGCCCGGGCCGCGGTGGGCTCGGCGGCCTCCTGCGCCGTGGAAGCGTGTCTGGGGCTCTCGGGGTTGCAGCCTCGCGACTTCCGGAGTTAGGCCTCTCCGCCTGGCCCTGCGACTCCCGTTTGAGAGCCCCGCCCCCACAAAACCCCGAGGAATCTCACGGAGCAGCTAGCTCGGAGACGGGAGTGTTGTTTCTGATTGACGTACCCTAATGAACAACATCTGTGATGTTCTAGAAAATAATTGCTCGTTATCTCCTTGTTCTAAATAAATGTTTGTTCAAAGCGGCTCTAAATTGGGAAGTTTCATCGTCGTATGTCTCCATGAGGCGCTTTGTCAAACCCGCGCAGCTCGGGGCAGCCTGACGTGCCAAGGCGGCCGCCCACTCTCCGGGAAGGCGCCAGCATCGCGTGCGCAGGGGCTGGCGACGGCCTCACCTGCAGGGGTGCAGGCGCAGGGGTGCTCCCCAGGGCGGCCCCTTCTCCTCTGTGACGCGGCGCCTCTTCCCTCCCCTGCTCCTCGCGGCCGCCGCGTAGTCCACACTTGCTCCCTCCTGCCCAATTTGCCGGCCACCTGTCTGCTCTCCAGCTCCTAAAGTTCTGCCGACATCTTTCCCTCACTGCTCTCTGCCAATCTGTTTGCTCTGCCTTTGTGTTTTGAGTTTTGATCCCCTGACGGTTCTGTGGCCAGGACTGGGAAGGACCAGGGCTCCTGGTGGGTTCTGCTGCTGAACGAGATGCGCGCCACTTCTGATTACCTGTGCCAGGGGCCGTGGGCAAGGACAGGAAAGACAAGGAGTCTTTTGCCACTGGCGAAAGAAGCCAAATTAGCGTGGCTGACAGCTGGAGCCGCGGCCTGGGACCTGCAGTAAGTTGGAGCGAAATGAGCCTCAGAGCCTGATCTCCGGCCTCTGGGGTGGGATGGTGACTCCCCAGTGGCCGGACGTTTGACCCATCTCCAGATGTTTAGGTGGAGGAAGGATTCCATGATGTGCGCTAGCTAAAGCTCAATTCATTTTCCTCTTTTATTAAAGATGGACATTTTTTTGGATGTTAGCAATTACCGCGAGTCAAATTCTGGTGTTAGGAAAGTACATCCCTGGAACTCGCGTTGCCCTGCTAGCCTTCCTTGCTTCCCCACCTCCTAATCACCCACCCATCCCTCCTGCCTTCCATCCACCCATCCATCTACCCAGCCAGCCAGCCAGTAAGTACTTATTGAGCAGATGTAGGTGCTTAGCTCCACAACATAACAAAAGCACTGACAATACATCATACTTATTTTAAAGTGACTGATAGTGTAAATCATATAATTCTATGCACACTTATAAAATTAAAGAATACCACTAAGATAAGGCTTAGACATAAAATCTGAATAGACATAAAGTACGAATATATACACGGTAACCCCCAGCCCCGTGCCCCTTTCCCTCCCCTTCTCTTCACCTCAGAGCCCAGGATGTGAATTACTGGCCACTGGTTTCCGAAAGTGTTTCATGTCATCGAACCGTCTCCTGTGTAAGCATCCAGCATTTGTTTTTGTCATTCTGATTTCAAAACAAATAACTCTCTCAAGCTTTCTCCATTTTTGTTGAAAATAGTTGCATCTCACCCTTCCTTAGTCTGCATAATTCCCCATGGAGAGACCACCGCTTCTTGACCCGGTCATCCATGGGTGGACACTCAGCTGGCCACATGTCCACTGTGTGCTGCTGTGGCCGCATCAGCCTGTGGCTGCTGCCGCCGGTTTCATATTCCGCAGAGAGATGCCCGAGAGGGGGCGGCTGGGTCCTACGGCACGTCCATTTTCAGTTTCTTAAGGCAACTCCAGACTGCTTCCCATAAGCTGCAGTTGTTCTGTGTTTTCCTGAGCCTCTGGCTTTGCCCCACCTGATAGGAATCCCCCCACATCCTCCTCCCCACAACCCCAAGGTCAAGGCATATGTCAAGGCTCAGCCAGCCTTCTTCACATGGGAACTCTTCCTGCACCCCTAGGCCGCCGGGGTTGTTTCCCCTGCTGGGTCAGAGGAAGTCTCCTTTATCTTTCTCTGGGTCACTTTGGTCCCTGTTCGTCCCCACCGTCTTCCCTGCATACGCATCTGAACTGTGCGGTTTGTCAAGGAACCGTGGGCTAGATTTTAAATCTTTCGACTCTAAATGAAGATTTATGTATCTGTGCTTGTCCTCAGGAAAACAACACATTGGACAGGTTAGGATTTACTGGGCAGGTTTGGACAACACCCAGTGAATCAAGTATACCACATAATAAAACAGACAATACGATTTTCACACATCTGAAAATAAATAGGAAAACATCGACGGAACAGTAGTGAAGGTCTAGTGTTCCAGCATCTGAACTTCTCTCCAACTTGGACACGTCATCTTGGTGGCAAGATCAGATAAGGTTTAAGATCAATGAAGTTAGAATCTTGCAGGTTGACCTAAATCTATGAATGGATGTGGTGTTTCAATAAAATCAATGAGATATAATTCCGTTCCCCTGAGAAACGA